>JAWZYV010017745.1:0-30605 GCA_038373885.1 Cheiracanthium punctorium
CTTCATGTTTTGTTTGGTGCTTCTATTGGGATAGTCTTTAATAACAATTTACAATAAGATTTCTTTCCCTTGATGTAGTTAACAGGTTATTTATGTGTTGTGCAAGGCCATATCCAGGGGGGGGGAGACCAGGGGTCCGGTACCCCCCCCCCCAAAAAAAAAAATAGTTTTTTATGGGTACGGCCCTGGTGTTATGTAAAAATTTATTTTCTTTTATATTTATACAGTATCATGTGAAGTCATTGTCATTTACTGCTGTGGATTATTCGGTAAGAGGGGCAATTCTTCAAGCATGAATCAGTTGCTAGTGTAAGCAATAAGATATTTTCGCGGTGGCTTCGGAGACCTGATATCGTATGTGACAGTGTGAAATGCGTGGCTTCTTGAGGGCTGAAGACAAGTTAGTTTTGCGTGCTGCACATTGCTATTATTTAGCACTGTGAATTTATAAATTGTTAAGTGATGATTTGTTTATAATCTTATTTTCCTTCTTTAGCATTGCAGCAATTTTCCCCCTAGAATGTGATCAATGCAATTTGTTTTTATGCCTAATGAGCACTTGTACAATTTTGCTGTACATTTGAAACAGTAGGATTGTACTTGTACTTTTTCGGCTTGTAAAATAGGATCAAGAGTCCATCCATATAAGAAAGTGCCGAAGAGAGATGAGAATTAAGATCCCTCTGTGTGAGTATGATGATCCATTAAATCAAACTTACAAATGTATTATATGTATTTGTAAATAAAAAGATGAAAAAGTTTCAGTGAGTTTCTATTTATTAAATGTCTCTTGGAGAAATACTATCAACGAATTGGCTTGTGTAATGTTGTTATCTTTATAATATATATATATATATATATATAATTACCCTAAAAGCACACACTGCCACTGGTAAATAAATGATCTGTGATTATGTATAGCAAGGCTTCATTTGTGACCAGTCATCTAATGATATGCATTAAGTCACAATGGGAATGATGAATCTTGCAATTATAAAGTGATAATGTCCAGTAACCGTATTGTGTCTTAAATGTCATTGGATGGTTGCTCATTTTAAGAAGCTATATTGATATCTCCCGTAGAAAAAAAAAAATTGTTACGCTTTGGAAAGAGTGAACCTCTCAAGTTTTACAGTATGTACTTTCCTGCAAGGCTCCATAATTTTCAGCATTGCTGGAAGGGCAAGACCCTCAGCTAGGAAGTAGTAAAAGTTTATTGTTTTTAAGTTAAAAATTCTGAACAAAACAACATAAGACATTTTTAAAAGTTATAGTAAATAGTCGATGAAGCATTAAAATGGAAAAGAATAAAAAAATAAAGCCTAACTTCATAAATGACTATTTTTCTTAATCGTATATTTCAAGAAAATCGTGTGATTTCAGTACATGAATACAAACTAGCTAATTATGTCAAGCCCTTCAGAATTTTTAGATGTTTGTGTGATTATGGCAATGGTACACTAGGGCGATCTGCCAAGGATGAGGGGTGCCTTGGTAGGAAGACTTTCTAATGGGTTCTAACGTGTATTCTTGTTGCAGTTGGAGAAAACCTGCGAAACTCCAGACTGTTAGATTGACAGCCGTGCAGTGGAACCCGGGACCTTCACACTTCGGCTATCTACCATTTTCAGTGACATAATCACTGTGCCATGGTGAGGGCAGAATTTTTAGAATACCTCTTTACAAGCCGTACTAGATACAGTAATAAATGATAACCCTGTATTAGGTACGAAACTTTAAAAAAAATTCCTTAAAATCAAATATTTAGCAGGATGTGTCACGCAAAAAATGTTTGTTATGCAACTCCATGTTGAAATACTTTTTCAGGAAGTATGAAACTTTCAGAAAGTGGGAAAAGGAAACAAAGTGTGTGGTACAGCTTATGAAGAACCATCCTGAATTTTTCTGAGTCCCTGGTACAATAAATTTATTTTCTTTGTGCATAAAGTCTGTGAGTTAGATTTCATTTCTTCAAACACCCTTAAATTTTGCTAAGTGAAATCAAAAGTATGTGCTGTATGGATTTATCTTTTTAAAACTTAACTTGTAACTTTGAATTTATTCTTTAAAAACTTTAAATACCTTAATAGCTTTGTTTAATACTTTAATAGCTTCAATAAAATTAAACTAAAGTTTGAATAAATAAACCTTTTCTGAAGTTTAAAACCATAGGCGTAGAGTTATATGGGCCCATGGGGCTCAAGCCTCCCCAATAAATTATGAGTTGGGGCTGAGCCCACCCAATAATTTACGTTAAATTTTAAAAAATGCACTTTACTCAATTTTTACAATTTAAAGAAAAAGAATTTCTCTCAAGTTATAGAAAAAAGAAAAAAAAAACTTTTCTTTTATTCATAAAAATTTTCTTCTGATTTCGTTTTCGATGAATATTTGAGATTCATTCTGACACCACATAATACAAGATGTTATTAAGCTGGCCGCGCCAGGAGCCGGTTAATAAAAAACAGTCTATGCAATGGTAATTATGTAATCAAAAGTTCACATCAGCCTAAAATGCGTTCAGTAATCTAAAATGCTCCTTCCCCACTACCTTCGCATCTTTCACTATGCTTCCATTTTTGACTTTGTTTCACTGCATTTTAAGAAGGATAACTTGGTAGGAAGGCACTATAACGGATAGTTACCTTATAAAATTAAAAAAAAAAAACGCCAGAACCAACGGCAAGTGAAACGTTTCAAACGAATGCAAGTCGCAGTGATGCTTGCACAGAACAGTAGGCATATTTCTATATTTTTGCTTCTGCATTAAGGGGTCTCAGGAGGATTGAGGAGCAAATATACACGTATTATAAACCCTAGCGTTTTTACATTTTATGATCAAAATAAAGTCACAGAATAATGAAACTTTTTTCGTATAATAATACACTACAGTACATCATAAAATTTCGGATAAAAATCCATTACCTTTCACATATCTTAAAAAAAAAAAAAAATAATTTTTATTTTACATATATATATTTTTTCAATAGTGTGTGTCACTATCCGTAAAATAAGCCAATTTAAAATACATATATAAACAAAATTTTTATTGCAAAATTAAGTAAAATAAATATTTTATAGAATGAATTAATATTTAAGAAAACTTTTTAGTTTTAGAATTTTAAATTTTATTTTAAAGTGAAATTTGAAAAAAAAACTTACTTTTTCTCTTATATTTCTGCTAAAATTTCAAAAGTTTTTCACTTTCACTTTTAATATTAAATCATTCTATAGATACTGACGCCAGCTATAACTATACAAAGTTTTGTGAAGATACGAATCATAGAAATATTGTTATCGTACGGATAGTTCAGGGAAAAAAAAATGTGTTTTGAGAAAACGCAGTTTAAAGTTACCTTACTGTGTTCAAATATAAAACATTCATAAAATGTTTTTATGTTTATCACCGGTTCTAGTTGGAATAATTGCATAAAATTGGGGTCAAAATGCTCAGATATAATTGAACTCTCAAATAAAATTAAAATTGAAAATATCGATTTTTTTAATCCTTATCCTCCTAAGACCCCTTAAAAATTGGGAGATATACAAGCCCGGAAAAATCTGCTTGCCCGATAATCTGCTTGACTTGTCCGATAAATCTGCTTGACTTGCCCGATATGCCGGGGGCATGTAAAATTCTCAACAAGTATGTATTTTTTTAGCTATATGTGCCTGATCGGGCATGTAAAAAATTGATCAAAAGTGATTCATAAAATAGTTTTAATATGCTGGTTCATATATCATACGGATTTGGTTTGTGGTTGCAACATTTCCTTTCAATGCAAACAGTCTGAATAATGTAAATTTTATAGAGCAATAAAATGTAGTAATTTTCGGGCTTGTAAAGTTTTGTTCGGGCATGTATTATTTTAAGGCTACATGTCCGACTGGGCATGTAAATGTTTGGAGATTTTTTCTGCCTCTGAACATATTTGCCTCTGAACAGGCTTTAATCAGGTTTGACACTCAATTTCTGAAAAAAAAAATTCCCTGACTTTTCCAGGTTTTCCAGACCATCATGCGATAAAAATCCAGACTATTTTTTATGTTTATAATGCCAACTTTGCATACGTTCTTTAATATTCTTAGCTTCCTAAAGTAAGGTTAAACGTTGTTTGTTTACAAACACTGATTTTACAGTCCAAATTACATGATTTTCCAGGTTTTGGGCCAAAATTTGCAATTTTCCCTGACGTCTCCCTGAACTTTTTTGCCAAAATGAAATTCCCACACTTTTCCAGGCTTTCCCTGTTCTCCCTGACTAGTGGCGACCCTGTTTAATTCTTATCTGTGAGATAAGTATAGGCAATATAAATTGGGAAAATGTTCCAAATAAGGTCAGAAAAATTCTCCGTTAAGAAAATATTCCTCTCGTTTATTTTCAAAAAGTTACTCTTTTTAAATTTTTATACGACCCCGTAATTCCCTATTAGTAAAATGTGTCTCGTACACTCATAAAGTGATGTACCAAATCTGAGCCTTTCATCATACGATGTCGCAGAGATATCTTTAAAGAAAGAGGATCGGGGACTATCTATCTTTTTGTATGTAAAAGTTTATTTCTAGAGTGGAAAAAAAAAGATTTTCTGTCGTAGTTTCTGTACGACCTTTGAAATGCGATTATTCGACGTATTTCAGTCTTAAAATGTTATTATTCTGAAGCTACTAAATTCGATTAATGAGTTTAGACTGGGATTTAAATCGTAATTTATAAACGAGCTGAGCCATAAATCGCGATTTTTGCGATATTGGCTCTCTAAAGTGATGTCATTTACTTATTTAGGCCAAGAATTTTAGGTTCGGCCACCAGAAACCGCAAATGCCTGCAAATTTAGCTTAATTCGCACTTTTGATTCTTATATGCTTTCAAAAATTGTCTCTGAACGTAACATTTGTCTAGCCGAGAAACAAACCTTACAGTGAAAGTACTCTGTTTCAGACATTAAAGATTGTTTTTCAGATGTCTTTAAATTAAATTAGATTAAATTGCCAAAGGCTATTTTATTATTGCATATATGTATGCGTATATATATATATATATGTGTGTGTGTGTGTGTGTGTGTGTGTGTATGTATATATGCGTATATATATGCGTATATATATGCGTATGTATATATATGAGACGTCAGATATTTAAGTAAAGTTCCAGAGTTAAGGCACTTAAAACGGTTTATTAAACATCATCTTTAAGTTACAATATAGGGTGAGAAGAAGAGAGGGGAGACGGGTACAAAAATCAGCGTGGACTAATTAAGCAGTTCCAGTGGCAGAAGTCCCTCGATTTTCGATGTGCGGGAGTATTTACGCTTACCACACCACGTGGTTTGCGAAGACATAACTCCGCCTCTCTCTTATCTCTGATCGAACCACACACATTTACCAACATGACCCACATCCGGGGCTACAAGGGCGTGGGGACACGTGTACATCTAAAGAACTCAGAATCGACGGCCTGATGTCTGACAAATAACAAAATAAGTAAAACATAGCTCCAGAGCGCGCGTGGCAAGTTTGACAGGAAAGCAAAACTTACAGTGAAAGTACCGCTTGAACAATACCCAAACTAGTAAAACCCAAATTACCTTTTATACATTACAATATCCCCCCCCCCCCGGCAAAAGAAGTCTGACGAGCAATATCATTGAGGTGGCCAGTCTCTCACTTGGGAGTCAGACGTCCTTGCAACCTAATCTTAAAACTGCGAACTAATCTAATTTTCAAGTTTAGACACCTTAAATTTTTCTGACTAGAATTCTGGAGTTATGTTGTACAACACTTGAGGGGCAGGATGCAGTTTCTAAAATTTGACAAAACATAATGATGCAACAGTACGAAAATCTTACAATAAACAATAAAACAATGAGCGCGCACAAATTTTTTCAGAATATCACAAGTAAAATATTTACAACCTAGGTGGGATACAATAATACTGTACAACAATATAGTAATATAATTAAACAAAATGGAATAAACATGGCTGACATTCATTTTCTTTCGCAAATACTTATGGCTTTGGCTTGCATGGCATAAAGTGAATGGAATGAAAATAACTTGGCAAAATGGAGTAAATTTATTTAGTGTAAAGGCAATGTAAAAAAAAATGTAAAAATGTGCGTAGTGTGTAGAAAATTTCGAAGACCATAGCTGTGAAACAGCAGTACCGTCACACAGGTATGGGGTATAGTAAATACCACTTGTAGGCATTTTAAGTTTGCCCAAACTTTCAACTCTCCATAGTATGACAACAAAAAAGGGTTCACATGATCACGAAAAAGGAAGACAATTGTCAACTACGAAAGAGAAAACTTGGCCATTGCCTCATAGCTTCCAAAAAAGGGGAAGAAATGACTCAATAGACAGTTGGGAAAAACTGGGGGATTATTGAGAGGAAGTCCCAGCCTAGTCTAAGTCTAGCTTCATTTATTGTTTGCATAATATCTATAAAATATACAAAGAAAAAAGGTGCAGTTTTACTTACACCGCACACACTCGGACTTGGGGACTTCTTCAATGACTAAGAGAAGCGGGTGACAGAGAAAAGTTGGTAGAAGCATAAAAGAAAAAAGGATAGACGATAGACTTTATGTCGAGTATTCAGGGTTCCAAACTCAACGCTTAGAAATTTTGAATAAACTTTTTTTTTTTTTTTCTTTTTCTATTTTTCTCTCTTTTTTTTTTTTTTTAAAGATCAATTATTGCTAATTAAATTTAATCACCTTCGTGGGCTAGCTTTAATTTGTCAGGAGGGAAATAAGGTCTTAATTTAGAAGAGTGAACTATTTCCGTAGGTTTCTTAGTATGGTAATTAGGTTTATCAATTTCGAATGTAACTGAAGAACATTTGTTTACAATTGAATAAGGACCTGAAAAAGTAGGAGATAGTTTACGTGTATTTGGGTAGTTAAATTCTTCATAAATTACAAGATCTCCTGGTTCGAAATTAGCTTCTATGAATTTATTGTCATATCTAATTTTATTTTTATTATGAAATTTTATTGTCCTTTCTTTTGCTAATTTTCGAGCTTCATCAACAGGGGATAGGTATTTTCCGAAATAGGTGAGTCATATGGCAATTTTCCAAACATTAAATACATGGGTGTAAACTTCGTTACTGAATGAGGTGTGTTATTATATTCACTAATAACCTGCTCTAGTAACTTAGTCCAAGGAATTTTAGAAGGTGAAGAGTTAACTTTACATTTTAATCCAGTAACTATGGATTGATTTACCCTCTCTACTTTTCCATTTGTCTGTGGATGATGAGCTGAAGTTAATAGTTGTTTAGTATTGTAGTTCTTGAGGAATTTTTTAAAACGCGAAGCAGTAAAAGCTGCATTTCTATCACTAAGTATCTTTTGAGGAACTTGAATATTGAATATTTGTTTTAGACAGTTTACATAGGTTTCAGTAGTGACACTTTTCGAAGGAGAGGCCCAAACATATCTTGTAGCATGGTCAATTATTAGATGTAGATATTTTTTTGTTGAATTGTAATAGTTGAAACCTCCTACAGTATCAATAGAAAGACATTCAAAGGGTTTATCAGTAGCAGGTACAGCCTGTAACAAACCAAATTTCTTCTGTTTAGGTTTTTTGTTAAATTGGCAAGTCGAACAATGTTTAACATAATTGGAAATATCTTGAGTCATATGAGGCCAATAATAGGAAGGTGAAATTATACTTAACATTTTTTGAACACCAGGATGGCCAAAATTTTCATGTGCATTTTTCATTAAAGTTTTTCTTAAGCTCATAGGCACCACTATTTTTTTAAATCCTTTCTTATTTATGGTAATTAAATCATTAATGATTTTATATTTAGGACCATGCATATTTTCTGCTAATTGTTGATTTTTAATTTCTTCAGCATCTAACAATAAAACCGAAGGTTGAATTAGTTGGAGATGTTGAGAAGGAGGAATCCTTGATAACATATCAGCTTCGACATTTGTTGAGCCCTTTAGGTACTTTATTTCATAGTCAAACATACTTAATTTAAGGGACCAGCGGAATAATCTTCCTCTTAAATTTTTGACATTTTTTAACCAAACCAATGCCGCGTGGTCAGTATGAATGACAAATTTTTGACCGTGAAGGTAATGATAAAATTTATCAAGGGCATCAACGATAACCAAACATTCTAATTCAGTTATAGTGTAATTCTTTTCATATGATCGAAGCGATCTCGAATGATATGCAATCGGGTGCAAGATACCTGAGGCATCCGGCTGCTTCAACACAGCTCCAATAAATACATGGATAGGTAACAATTTGATGCATCAATAAATACATGGATAGGTAATTTAACGTCGTATAATTGTAACACAGGTTTAGATATCAAAATATTTTTTAAGGTTTCAAAACTTTTCTGACAGTTTGTTGACCAATCCCATTTAGCGTTTTTCTTTAACAAATCATTTAAAGGACGTCTTAATTTTGCATACCGATTAATAAATCTGTTATAAACATTTACAGAACCAAGAAACCTCTGTAGTTCCTTTACGTTAGTAGGTGGCTTCAAATTTTTGATAATTTCAATATTAGCATTATCTGGAGTAATTTGACCTTGTTTAATCTCATACCCCAAAAATTTTATAGTGTCCTCAGCAAAGTTACATTTAGATAATTTCAATTTAATATTTTCCTGCAAACAAATTTGGAAAATAGTTTCTAAATGCTGCATATGTTCTTCCATAGAAGAAGAAAAAACCATTATGTCATCAAAATAATTATAGGCAAATTTAATTTTATATTTATTTAATATTCTTCTCATGACTCTGTTAAATATAGTAGGCCCTGTCTTAATGCCAAATGGCAAGACCTGGAACGTATAGAGACCTGCATTAGTTACAAAGGCTAGTTTTTCAGTATCTTGAGGGTGGATGGGCACATGCCAAAATCCAGACGCTAAATCAAGAGTGGAGAATATTTTCGCCCCACTTAGTTTATCTAATAAACTGTCAATACGTGGCAAAGGCTCGGCATCATTTTTTACTATATCATTTAATTTACGATAATCCACACACAGTCTAGTTTTGGTACCTTCGTCGCGTTTATACGCTAAAGTGACGGGTGCAGCATAGGGGCTATTGCTTTCCTTAATTAAACCAGCTTTTAATAATTGTTCAATCTGAGAATTAATTTCGTCTTCCTCTTTAGGAGAGGTTCGATAAGGCTTGAGGCAAACAGGTAGGTCAGAAGTTAAATTTATACGCTGAGGTTCTACATTAATACGACCAATATCATATTTATTTTTTGCAAAGATTTTCTCATATTTATTAAATAATTCCTCTAATTTTGGGCTGATAGCTTTATAAACAGTCTGAGGGCGAACGCTTTCCTCAGAGGCTTTGCTATCGGTTGAAGAAGTGGGTTGATTTAAATGTAGAGACATAGGTAAGGCATCATAATTGTATAAAGGTAATCTAACATTATTTTGAAAAACACATAAATTCACACAATCAATACATAAACAAAACTTTTTACACTCTGGTAAACCCAATATGGCATATGGTAGGTTTGAATATACTATAAAAAATTTTACACACTGAGTAATGTTTCCAATTTCTAAATTAACATAACACACTGTATCAAGTATCAGCAGTCCATCTGCCTGAGTAACATTTAAAGGTGAGACTCTCTGTACTTCTAAATTAAATCGTCCAACAAAACTTTGCGGAAAGACAGAGAGTGTAGAGCCAGTGTCTATGACACAGGGAACATTTAAAAATTCAAAATTGTCAATTTTGGGTTGAGTTAATTTTTTCCTTAGGTACCCGGGTACAGTAAATAGATATAAGTTCTCTTCTCGCGAGGTCTCAGTACCATTATTTTGTGAATTTAAAATAGTGGTGTTCGAAGTCATATTCGGGTTAGTCATATTTGGTGTCGCGTATGGGTTTGTCGCAATTTGGTTGTTACTTTTAAAAGGACAATTATGCGTCCAATGGAAAGCATTACTTATCCCTAGCCCCTCACATTTTCTACATGGAGTTCTAGGTAGTGTGCTTTCTTGGTAATTGACATTATTTTGGTGGTGTAAACTTTGAGGACTTTGAGATAGGGGTCGAAAACGGGGTCAATCATTTATTTGGGTTCGCCCTTGGGTTGAATTATGAATTGGTTGATGCCAATTTGGTCGGTTATAAACAGGAGCATGGTAGGGTCTAAAATTCCGAAGCTTGGGTGTAAAGTAACTAGAATTTTGTGCATTATTGGGCGAGGAGTTAAAGCTTGCCTGTTGGGGCGGTTCGTGAATTTTAATTAATTTTGACGCTACCTTAAGCCACTCGGTGGCACTACTGGGTGGTTGCAGGGTTAAAAGAGCTCTCACATTACTAGGAAGGCCATTGGTCAATCCTTCTAATATTATATTATTAGGTAGCCCCAATTTTCTACCTATTTCTAATTTTTCATGAAAATAAGTTATTAGATTCGAAATTTTTTCTAGTTTTAATTTTGTAAAATCCATGAAAGTAAAGACGGTACATGAAATATATTTTTCTCTCAGTATTTCAATCAATTCTTGCCAATTATTACAATTTGCTATGTTATTTATGTATGTTGTTAAGGCATACCCCTTAAGAAATTTCCCTATATTTTGAAATTTCCAGTCTTCATCTTTATTTTGTTGTAAGCAACACTGTTCGTAATATGCTATCCAACTTTCAAAACTCATATTATCTTCAAAATTAAAGGGGGCAATAAACTCATCACTTTTTTGCAGGGACATAGTGGCAATAGTTTGTGCATTTTCTTTACCATCTATCGACATGCTGAAATTTTTTTGTAAATTTTTACCTGAACGGAGAAGCATTTAATAATTGCATTCAGAAATTTTATTTAGCAACATTAATAATAATACCGCTATAAATTTACAAAATCTTACCTTAATGAAAATACTATACTAATGGGGAAAAAATGCAGATATATCACTATATATATATATATTTTAATCAACACTAAAATAGCACTTTAAAATAACACACACAATTAATAACCATTTAAATATAATGCTCTAATGTTCACTTCAACTCTGAAAATATACGTACTTCACTTAATCAATATAGACAAGTTGAAATCGTCATTCTTCAACAATAAACAAAACACACACACACAAAAAAAATCTTCTCTCCCAAGTTAAATGCAGGCAGGAGGAGTTTCGGTCAACAAGTTGTACGCACAAAAACAAAAATATTCGGCACGGAGAAAAGGGGGAAATGATTCACCAGTTGGACACTTCTAAGGGGAGGCCCTGTTTTGGGGCAACGAAGTCAGTAAATTTTGAGGCACCGCCGTAATGATGACAGGAGTTTCTCTTGGTTTGCGGCGAACGTGCGAAAAAGAAGAAAAAAAAGATGAATTAGGAGGCGCAGATTTCGGTATGATGAGCGCTGCAGAAATACGGCATAGGCTGTTCATCAATGCGGACGTTCTTCCATTTCGGCATTAACGGCGTAGAACGTACAGGACATTCTGTGAAGTACTTCGGAAGATAACCTGACTCGGTGTTGAAATCTCTCAGAGCAGGGCTCGACGAAGTTGGCCGGCGGAGAGCGGACTCAAGGGGGTAGGCCATCGGCTGGGCGGCGAAGGGGCGCGCTGCATCTCCTGCGAACGGTGGGCGATGAACACGTCTCCCGGACAATTGAGCATTAATTTTTTACAATTTAAAATTTTTAATTGGCACACAGGCAGTCATCCTGCCGGCTATTTGAGACGTCAGATATTTCAGTAAAGTTCCAGAGTTAAGGCAGTTAAAACGGTTTATTAAACATCATCTTTAAGTTACAATATAGGGTGAGAAGAAGAGAGGGGAGACGGGTACAAAAATCAGCGTGGACTAATTAAGCAGTTCCAGTGGCAGAAGTCCCTCGATTTTCGATGTGCGGGAGTATTTACGCTTACCACACCACGTGGTTTGCGAAGACATAACTCCGCCTCTCTCTTATCTCTGATCGAACCACACACATTTACCAACATGACCCACATCCGGGGCTACAAGAGCGTGGGGACACGTGTACATCTAAAGAACTCAGAATCGACGGCCTGATGTCTGACAAATAACAAAATAAGTAAAACATAGCTCCAGAGCGCGCGTGGCAAGTTTGACAGGAAAGCAAAACTTACAGTGAAAGTACCGCTTGAACAATACCCAAACTAGTAAAACCCAAATTACCTTTTATACATTACATATATATATATATATATATATATATATCATACATATATACATAATGTGTATATATATATATACATTATATATATATATATATATATATACACTTTACGTAAGTAAGCTATTATATATTATATATGTATATATATATATATATATACACGCGTACATTATATGTGAGGCCCGAGCCCCCCCAATAATTCTGGAAACTTTACGCCTATGTTTAAAACTATAATCCGTTCTCCCGTCGTCGCAAACAGGCTTGTGTGCTGTGCTGTCAAAACAGCAACCTATTTTATGTAAACGGCCGCATGAGCATTAATTTTCAAATCAAAACAATCTTTATCGGCAAAATTTAGATGTCCTTATGCTTCTTGCCAAATTTAATTTTCTTTTTAGTGCTAATTTAGCACGCAAATCATTCTTTCTACAAATAATAGTTATATGCACATTTTTTCTGATTCGCCATATTCAAATTTCTTTGCTCATTAACATAAGGATACCTGTTTGGACGCAAAGTTCACCAGCGGTTTCTACCGCTACATAAAAGTTCTTGATCTTAGTAGTTTGATGAGAGCACAAGGCGATGTTTGGCCAGCCGGCGTGAAGCGAATGACTTTCCTAAATTATTTTATTTTTATACTGCGTATTGCAGGCCTTTTAAGTAAAATATAAAAATAGAATCCTTTTGGCTACGGTGTCAGCCTGTAAAGTTAGTTGTGTAATCTTTTTCTGAAATATAAATTTAAAACTTTCTCTAACTTTACTAAACGAATTTAGCTTCAATGCTTCGTAATGTTTAATTCTTTATGATTCAGGCTCATGAGACCGCAATATGATAATTGATGTAAGACTTGTAGAGTGTAATTATGATTATTTATCGCTTAATAAATGGATTTTAGTCTATTTAGACTCTGTTTCAATCTCTATATTTAAAACTGGTGAGCAAAAGATGATAGGCTTATGATGTTTTGTTCCTCAGAACAACATGTGCTTTGGAGTGTAACATCATCACAGGCGTAGTGGGACATACTTTTGGGGGGCCATACATTGAATGTAGGTTCAGTTAGGTCAACGTGTTGACTCACTAAATAAACTAATTTAACTACATGAAAATACATCCTATTTAAGCTTATGTGCTGTCTGGGTCTGTTCGGAAGGAAAATGCAGGTCCGAATGAATGTAAGATTTTCTAAAATGTGGCCTGGACAGCAGGGAACAGAGTGGAAGCAGTCCCTTCAAAGGATATGAAGACTGATTCCTTCTTATAAAAATTGCATTTGCAAGGTATTGATTCAAATTTTGAGCTTATTTAATTTTTTTTTGAAGAATTTTCAAAGTCAGGGACTCTAGTGGCAGTCGGGGACTCTGGAGATGGCGCCCACCAGGTCCGCTAGGTGTTAGATCCGCCACTGGGTGAAGTATAGTTAGAATATGTTTAAAGAAGATTGTAAAACAGTTTTAGTAGGAGAATTAATATACACTATGGTCGCCCAGTAGTCGAAACTCGACCGTAATATTTTGAACGTTACTGAGGTTTTCTGTCAAAGAGTATACCTCTATAATCATTGCTTGTAATTTTTATTTTGTTCCATTACGTCAGCTGCGAGCGTGTACAAGTACGTCATTATGCATTAATTTTCCAGTTATTTGAAAAATGTGAACGATAGGAAAAATGAAGTATAACTTGGCTAAGCCATATTAAAAAAATGGTAATGCGTTTTTTGACATTTCCTTGTTTATTTTGTTTTATTAATTTTTAACACTTTCCAACAAGGTTGAAAAGTGTTTATGATTTCGGTTTGTCTGTCTGCCCGTCCGTCCGTGCTCTAACTTCCGTAAATATGCATCGATTTCTACGAAATTTAAATATGTTATTCTTATCTATTGTACCATGTACCCTATTGAAAATGGTCTATGTAGCATTTATAGTTTTTCTACAGGAGCACTCAAAATATTCCCCAATACATTGCGCTCTATGGGAACTTATTCTTTAAAGCGTATCATCCTACTATATAGTTACGCTGTGATCCCTGACTTCACGATAAAACTTTTTCCGCCATTACTGCCAAACGATTACAAAGTTATCACAAAAAGCCTAATAACTTCTTCTCCGTTTGTACCATCCGTTTGAAACTTTTCATAACTATGTAAAAATATAGAAAACAATATGCGCTGCTTTAAAAATCTGAAAATCCACTAATTCAATCGTTCGAAAATGAAAAGGATAAAGCTGATTTCGGAATTCTAACTGATAAATGGGAAAAACTCGATAAAATAAATAGCGACTTAAATGAATGCAATGAGGAAATTCTGAATCTTCTATTAGATGATGAAAAAACAAGCCAAAGTGCGTTAGATGCCGAATCTGAGAAATGTGAGGAATATTCAGATACTTTTATTACTGTTCGGAGATTAGTGAATCAGAGACTCGGGGTTAATAATTCGTTAGGCCTAGTTAAATCGGAATCGTCTTGCGGAGGCGATAAAGAAAAAAATATGAAACTGCCAAAAATTGTGTTAAGGAAATTCGATGGTGATCTTTTAAACTATTTGCCCTTTTGGTCACAATTTAAAGAAATCCACGAAAACGATGAGTTAAATGACTGAAAAATTTCATTATTTGGCGCAGTGCATGCTCCCAGGTAGTCGCGCCAAGGAATTTGTTGATAGCTATCCGGTTACTAGCGAAAACTATGAAAAAGTAATTTCAGCATTAAAAAAAAAGATTTGGCAACGTGGAATTACTTACAGAAGTGTACGTGAGGGAATTATTGAAATTAGTGATACAGAATGTAGGAAATCAAAGAGAAAAGTTGCCTCTTAGTAAATTAGTCGATACGTTAGAAGATCATTTAAGAGCACTGGAAACAATTCCCAGTGGCTTTTTCCGCTTATAGAATCACTAGCGGCTACCCGCGACTTCGTCCGCGTCGGCTTTATAATTAGGTCCCGAGAGAAACGAAGCATGTGTGAATAACAAATATGTTTGCGACTAAAGAAACTGCATTTAAATATTATTTGCTTTTTACTTATTTTAAATGAAGTATAATGCATGGTAGTATACTTCAGTTAAAATAAGAGAGTATACTAAATTTAAATTTTTTTCAGGCATTTGGCGAATAGAGATAGTTACGACAGTATTTGCGAACTGTTTTGAGTGTTCTTGTAAAAGAAATATTTATGCTATATGCATGAATTTTAGCCTGTGTTAATCAGGAATAGTGCAGCTTTCTATTAGCGAAAAAGTTTTAGAATCGGTTCTATAGTTACAGAGATACACATAGAGCGTAATGTAATTCTTATGAGTATCCCTGTAAAAGAACTATTTGTGATATATGCATAAAAGGTAGCCTATAACACTCAGGGTCCCCCCAGTGTCTAAGAGGTTCTGCTCTCAAAACTTGAAGGTGGGAGGTGCCAGGTTCAAACCCCGGTGGCGCCTGTCGACCTAGCCGCTCGCAGTTTTCAGGGTTTTTTTCAAAAACTTCGCGAAAATACGGGCTAGGATACCTTAGAAAATTCCATACACAGTTATTCTCCATATACGCCTAGGACCTATAGGCCTACGACCATATAGGCTTAGGACCATATAGGCCTAGGACCATATAGACCTAGGAATTTCAATCAGTGAACAAAGTTTTAAAATCGGTTTAGTAGCTACAAAATTTCCATAGAGCGCAATGCATTAGCATTATTTTGAGTGTCTTTGTAAAAGAATTATTTATGCTATATGCTTGAAAGGTTGCCTGTATGTTAATCCAGGGCATAAACTATCTTCATTACAAAATTTTCCAACCATTTTTGTGTGATTCAGTCAAAAACATCGAAACACATAAACGTACACATTTATTATTTGTAGGATTTGGAAATTTACGAACTTTAAGAAATACATCTGGACTTTTCTTGGTACTTACCTATTATCCGGGCGGTCATTCCCGCCAAACTGTTTTTTCCTCAAATGAGTTGCCAAACGTATTCAAAACCATTAATAATTTCATGTGCTCGGCATTTATCTCGGCAAAAAATCGCTCGTCTTGGCGGATCGTCGGGATAATACGTAAGTACAGTTTTCTTTATTTATGCTTTTTGATAAAATCAACATAATTTCCATACTTATTTATGTTTTCCAAATGCATGTGATTTTGCAAATAGAATTTCTGCTTTATTTCAAAAGCATAAATCATTTTGTGCGGGTGATAAAACGGTTTTTAATTAATAGTTAGAAAAGTAATTAAAATTTCCGAGCCTCAGGTACACTTTACCGAAGTCATGCGTCCAGGCATGCTCAAATTTTCAAAGATCTGCTTTCTGTAGATTTGTCTGGAGGACATTCATTTTTATTATTGGAGATAGATATATTTGGCATAAAACTGGCATAATTTCCGTATTATTTAATGTTTTTCAGATGCGGGTGCTTCTTTATTGAAGTAATAGCATTCTTGTTAGCTCAAAACATGGATCATATGATACGGGCGAAACTCGTCTAGCATGGCAACGTAAAAACAGTTTTTAATTAATAATTAAAAAAGTAATTAAAAATCTAAAATTCTAAATAGCATATAACCATCTCCAGGGTCCCATCTACATCTAAACCAAAATGCATCGTAATCGATTCAGCGGTTTAGGTGTGATAGCGTCATAAACAAACAAACTCACTTTCGCATTTATAATATTAGTTAGGATTCTTGTCGGAAGAATTGTTGAGGGCCTGGCATAGAAGTTCTCGCAACGTCGACGAATCTAAAGAAAACACAGTTGGCAAGTTATCTCCCACTCCCATACCAGGCCAAACTTTGAGATTCGCGCAGTTAATGGAATTCTTACACAACGAGATGGAAAATGATGAACGTGTTTTATTAGCCCGAAAGAGTTTTCGAGGCATGAGTTCAGGAGATCCGAGAAAGGACAGGATAGAGAAAATTCATAAACGCGTTACTACGACTGCGGGTTTTTTCATTGGAAAAGAAAATAAATGCTTATTCTGTGGGAAAATGCATGATAGTAAAGATTGTTGGACCGCTCGTTCTTTACCTTTAAAGGAAAGAATTGCTACTGTTAAAGAAAAAGGGTGTTGTATAAAATGTTTCAGACCAGGTCATGTAGCAAAATTTGCAAGAGTAAGATATACTGTCTACTGTCATGCCTGTTCTAAAGATCATTTAGAGATGCTTTGTTCCCATTTAGCCCACCATCGAGGGGAGGGAAAGGAAAATGAGAAAACTGTAGATTCTCCCGAGTTGGTGCAGAGCACGATAACCAATAACGAATGTTCCCGAGACGTAGTTCTTATGACATTGGAAGTGGATATTTTAGGTAATAAAACAAAAATAGTACGGGTGTTATTAGATACGGGCTCCCAAAAGAGTTACGTCTTAAGTTCAACTGCCAAGGAATCGACTCTAAAACCAGTCTCAACGGAGAGTTTAGCACATACTTTATTTGGAGGAGCATATATAGATGCGAAGTCTCATCAAAAATTCCATATTAGCCTTTGTCGTCCAAATTCAAAGGAGGTCCACGAAATTGAATTTTTAGATCAAGAGGTTATCTATGGTGATGTTCCCCGTGTCCCGAAATATCCTTTGCTAACGGAACTTAAACAAAATAAAATATGGCTGTCAGATTTAGGGTCTGGTTCCACTAAGATCGAGCTGTTGATAGGAAGTGATGCGTACGGCAGACTTCTGACCGGAAGAATCAGACAGTTACAGAGAGGTCTTACGGCAGTGGAGACTAAGCTAAGTTGGACAATTTGCGGTCCAATGGAGAATTTTAAACAGGAAGCATTGCCAATAAACTCACCATCCTTTTTAAGCAATTTGGCTTTTAGAGAACTGAAAGTACAGGAGCTTTGGCAATTAGAAACTATTGGAATAATGGACACAGTAGAGACATTAGCTAAGAAAAGAGAGGAAGAGTTAGCATATGAGAGCTTCCTGAATGAAGTGACTCAAAACGTTGACGGTCGTTATAGAGTAGGGTGGATCGACATTTTTTTTTTTTTTTTTTCGAAATCTTTATCTCCTGTGGTCTCAAAAGTTGTATATTGATATGAATAAGACGTTTGTAAAATTTGAATGTTCTACGATAACGTCTTGGGGTTGCGCATCGAACTTGAAATTTAGAAATTTTTGAAAAATGTGACTTTTTTAAAAAATCGACCAAAAAAAAAAACTTTTCCGAATTATTAGGCTCCCGAGGCTTTAGGAGTTGTATATTGTTATGAAAAATACGTATGCAAAATCTGTAGGGGCTACAACAGTTTCTAGGGATTGCACATCGAGCTTGAAATCTATAAATATCTGAAAATTATGTGTTTTTTGAAAAAATTATATAGAAAGCAAACTTTATTTGTTAAAAATAATTTAGTCCTTTTATATGTTAAAAAATGTTCAGAGAAGCTCAGTAAATCACAAAAAATGGCTTTACGAATAGTTTTATACAATGCACACGTTATGCTGTCGTTTTGTTTTGGGCGCAGTACGCAAGCTGTGCTCCAGACGACTAGCGCCGGTTTGCCTGCCGAGTGATTGCGATGCACATGAGTTTGGTTAAATCAGGCACGAGATATTTCGTTGAAACAGGTAGTTTAACGTTTCAGATAGATGGTGCTCCCAGTTTACTCTCAAAAAAGCTAAAAGGTGGTTGCTTTGCACTGCTACGATTCTGAATAGAGTGAAACTGTCTGCAACAGGACATGGAACAAAATCGGTGTTCATAGAACAGCAAATTCTTGCTACAAGAATTACCTTGTACCAAGTTACCAAACCAAGAAGACATACTCGTACTTCTATATTACTATTTTGTACTTAAGAAGAAAAATTTCTGAATAAAGGTCAGGATCCACCGGAAGAAGAAATAACCTTAGTTGCGGCGATCAAAATACAGGAAGTTTGGATCAAGGCCATTATCCCTACTGTGTCAATCCAAGGAATTCAAGAGATAATTAGGAAAGGCCATGAGCAAGTTCAGAAGCTATAGGAATCGTACGTTAGAGACGGACAAGGAATGTTTTATGAAGAAAGTGGGAAACACTTCCCCTTACTGAGCTATTGAATATCGCACTTGCTTGCAAATGTACTGACTTTTCCCGGAGCAGGTGTGGCTCAGAGTCTCACATACTTCACAAAGAACGGGAGTCATTAGCAGACCAGAGGGGAGCTAGACAGGGCCGTAGCTAGACGAAAAGTACAAAGGGCGCTTAAACTTCTGCTGAGGGTGCCCATACACACGTAACCCCCCCCATACACACACACACACAAACACACACATATTTAATTTACAAAACAAACAGCAGGAATAAGAACTGGACTGATTTATACTCCATTTAAATGAACATGCAAAATTAATGAATAATGCCATTTTGCATTGTACCAACCTTTTTGTATTATATATATTGATTGTTAATATATTGCTGTTTTAATCGTATGTATATGTGTGTGTATGTGTATGTATAATATGTGTGTGTATATAGTTGAAAAAATAAAACAAAAACAGAATACCATCTGTTATATCCTTCTATGAATAATCAAGGTTACACTGGCTAATCAAGTTAGCCTCGAAACAAGTGAATTGTCTTGGGTCAAACTTTTTTTACAATTCTTGTTAATCAAAAATCGAAGTTAGAAATCTGGGTGGAGTATTTCAAAAGGACACATAGCCATTTTATTTATTTTTATTTAAGTAAAAATTACATATGCTGGAATAATAATAAAATATGTCAATCTTCAAAATTTTGTAAATGCGTGTTTAAAAAAAAAAAAAGGCGTTAAAAAGCCAATTCTCCAAGAGAAGAAACATCTCAATAGATAAATGAAAACTTTACATATACATATAATCGAGTAGAAATATCTGTCTTGTCTCGTCTAAAACTTTAAATGTTTTAAAAACTGTCCATTATTTGTTGAATAAATCGAATTTTGAATTTTTTTAACATCTTACAACATAATTTTTTTTATATGATACCTTATAGTAATTTTCTCACAGTAAAACACTACAATGTGTTTTACTGTGAAAAAATACTACTTCGTCAAATACAAACAATACAGTGCAAATATTATTATACATATACATGATTACTAAAATGTGATCAATATCAGTGATTCAGGTAACTTATTAAACGTTATAATAAACAGGGATAAATAGGCAGGGAGCAATTTTTTTTAAAGCACAAAACTATAGATTTTAGAATCCGTGGGTAAACATTTATTTTTAAATAAAACGTCAGACTAGACATGAAGAAAGGAAACATCAGAACTACTTTATTTAATAACTTAAAATTATTTTCGGGATACTGGATGAAAGCCAAATGAATTCATTTTTGAATGATTAAAGTTTATAATTCAGGTACAATCACTCAAAAAATATTATCAATTTACTACATTATATACAGTGTTATTAATTAAAAATAAATTCTATTGTATTTTAAAACTTTATAAATTATATTATAATTGTATTTATAATTTTATTTTGAAAAATATTTATTTTTTATCGGGAATATTGATAAATGAAAATTAATAATTTAGGAACTTTTAAACATTTAAAGCTCCCAGTTCTAAAAAAAAAAAAAAAAAAAAAAAAGACTTGCAATTAAATAAAAAAAAATTCGATATATGTATAATTATTTCAATACTTTTAAACTTAATACATACATACTATTTATTTTCCATTAAATCAAAATTACTATATACACATATATAGTTCTCGCTGTAGATATATATAATTATAGATCTGGTATATACATTTCTGGTATATACAAAGAACATCCGTTATAGTATACGTATCTTTAAAATTTCCTAATTCTTTGATAGGAAACACACATCATTAATAATCTTGATTATTTTAAATAGTAGATAGCAGATCGTTTCAGAATGTAGCATAGCATTATATGTAGAAAAAGAAATTAAAACTGTCCCTTGAAATCAAATTTTAGAATACTTACTAGACATGCTATCCATAATTCAGGAAATTGAGTGTTTAAAAATCACAGTAATGCAATAAATGATACCCATCAAATTAAACTGCCGTATAAAAATCGCTGGTCATAGTCACTGCAAAATTTATCACATAACAGCAGAAAAATTTACAAATCCGAAAACAAATTCCAATTAAAAAATAGCATCCTTAACATTTAAATCTACTTATAATTTCACTAAAAAATATAATATAATTGATGATTTCCATGAATAACAGATCTAAGTATCTTGATTAATTTTTAAAATTCTATATTACTTTTGATCAAATTAATTCTTAGAGAAAATTAAAAAAAAAAATTATTTCCCTCCCCCCTCCCCCAAAAAATAAATAAATAAATAACATAAATAAATAAAAATAAGAAGAAGGATCATATAACGAAAAATAGACAAAAGACTCCCAAGATTTAAAATTTACGACGTAGCTATAATAATTACAAATATAAATTATTATTAACAGAAGTTAAACACTTTTAGTATTGTTGCAAATGCCTGCGCTTCTTTTCGTTGAAATGTTTCAAAAATGTATTCAAATCTATATTTTTTGTGCGCTGCTTTTCAAATACTAAATGTTTTAAATTTGAAAGTCTATTGTGGCACATAGATTGTCTTTGTGGTCTATTCAGCCTTGTAAGTGCAGAAAATGTTGACTCACACAATGCTGTACTACTCCAAAAGTTCTCCCCGAGGCAAGTAATTTGTGTGAGTCCGAAAAAGTAACTTTTCGTTTGCATATTTCAGCAGACTTATCCGTAGTCAGCACTTCGTTGTTTTTAAAGAAGTTTTTGACTACGATTATTTCTTCGGGTGAGGGGATTTTAATCCCTAATGCTTTTAAATATTTAAGGTCGTCTCGATGAAAATCAAATTCTTCTACCTTTGAAATTTCATTTAAAAGTTAACTGGTATCAGAAAATCTACTTCGAAGCTCTGCGAATAAAAGATCAATTACAGAAGAACATATTTTCATTTTACATGTTTCATCTTTATCAAAATGTAATTTTTCTCCAATTTAGTCTGTAATAAGGTAATCTCTCGTTTTCGAATAGCCTTCGTTTGGGAGTAGAAAATTCTTCATCATTCGTACATAATTTTTACTCTTTCAAAAGCATTTCAATGGAATTCGTTTCCCTGAATTTTTCCAAACTTAAAATGACCTCATGAATTATCTTTAACGAATTATTTAAAGTCATTTCACGAGCTTGCAATATTTTGTAGGCTGGGAGTAAAATTTCTAGTACTTTCGACATTAAAATTAAGCAAAACCTAAATTCGATAGATTTTACGGCATGCAGCCATTCAAATCCCTCTACTTTGTAATCTCCACTTATTTCTTTGTTTTTACTTTTACTTTTTCTAATGCTTGAATAATTTGTTCATAATTTTTAAGAATAATTTTAGTAGTTTCCTAATGACCACTCCATCTTTGTTCTAATAAGCGTGCTAGTGGTCGATCATCCTATAGTTTTGATGGCGGAACACTGCTAAAAAAAATGCTTGATTTCAGTGACTTCACTAATGCATTTTATTACAACTAAGTGTAATCTGTAATTAAAGCAAGCAAAGTAAGGGATATCTTTATTTAAATGGTGTTTTAGAAATGCTTGAACACCGTCTTTTTCTCCCGCTTATCACTGCTGCTCCGTCGTAACACTGGCGGTCTATTTCTTTTCTGCGGTCTACAACAAATTTCCGCGAAGTGACATCGCTATCCCTTATCCCAGACACAGGGACTCCTTTACGTACCCCCCTATCCATTTTAAAGGCGGGGCGTGAGGTCAGCGCTTTATGGATTCCTTTAACTTTATAATAAAGGATTATTAAAGATTGTCTAGACAGATTTTTTAATCAGAAAAATATTCCATTCCTTGGATGAAAATACAATGGAAAGTTGTGAGACGTCTAGAGGGCGCTCAAATTTTTCCAGCGGGCGCTGAGCACCCTTCAGCGCCCCGCTGGCTACGGGCCTGGAGCTAGATATGTGACAATTGATGGAATTGTAAAGTAGAGAAGTTTATGGCGAATAAGAGAAAAGTTGAAAGGTTGGAAAGAGAAATTTCGAGATTGTTGGAGAAAGAGGTGAAATTTCTAATATCCAGTGTATGTTTCAACTTGAGTCATTGATTTGGAAAGTGAAAATAACGAAAGAGAAGTACGAAAGACTGAAGAAAACGCTGAATGCCTATCTACCGCCACTTTGGGAAATGCGTTCACAAACGACCAAGTTAGAAAAATCTCAGTGCTTTCACAAGTCTGTTACACAAAGTTGTTACGGACTGGGCAGCAGAAACTCTGGTATCAACTTAATTTCCCAATCTAGAAAGCGGAAGGAATGTAGATGGGGAGAAACCTGCTCAACTGATTCTCAAACCATATAAAGTTAAAGGAAGGCTAAGATAACTCGCAGTGTAAGAAACAGAAGAAGGCTTTAAAATGTTCTTTGGATTGTGTTTTGATAGGAGGGAGAACAAAACCGGATACATAGAAAAATTTGTTGACTGCAAATTACACCCAAGTGTTTGTCACAAAGAAAATATCTCGCTGATAATCGAACCTGGTTCAACATACTTTGGCCATATGTCGCGATCTGATTTTAAGAATTTCACTGGAAATTTGGGAGAGTTTGGCATGAAATCTATTGATCTTGGCACCCTCACATGCACTGGCGGTGGTGGCGAATCATCGAATTCTGGAAATAACAAAGGCGCCATCCGAAATCTAGAAACGCAGTTCTCTAATCTAACTAAATCTCTGCAATGCTGTATTTGCCAACTTCACACCATAGCAAACAGCCACTCTGAAATTTGCTGTCTATCCATCTATCAGATGATGGTTTCCTACGATCTAGATTATTACACTTGATAAAAAGGCCACAGTTTGATTTGAAGTTAGGCTTTACATTATTCATTAAAACGCATGCTCCAATAATTGGATGCTGGCCGCGGCAGGACTAGGATCGCAGGCAAATCAACGAGGTGGGTCCTAGGTAATGTAGTTAGGATTGTGGTTGTACTAGAGAAGAGCTGCGAACGTTACTGACTATTTTTCAAAGGGACTAATTCATTAAAAATATAATTTTTGCTTTCTACATATTTTTGTCAAAAAACCCCAAATTTTTCAGATATTTATAGATTTCAAGCTCGATGTGCAATTCCTAGAAATTGTCACAGCCCCTTTAGATTTTGCATACGTCTTATTCATAACGAAATACAACTTCTAAAACCTCGGGAGCTTAATAATTCGGAAAAGAATTTTTTTGGTCGATTTTTTGAAAAAGTCATATTTTTCAAAAATTTCTAAATTTCAAGCTCGATGCGCAACCCCAAGACGTTGTCGAAGAACATTCAAATTTTACAAATGTCTTATTTATATCAATTTACAACTTTTAACACCTCAGGAGATAAAGATTTCGAATTTTTTTTTTTTTCGATCCACCCTATTATAGAGTGAGCCTGGATTGGTAGCAATAGACCAAATATTCCTTCTAATCGTCATATTGCCGAGAGGAGGTTGTTTAGTACGAAACTGAAGACTTTAAAGAAGATGCATGATTACAATAGAGTGTTTACGGAATGGTCAGAAGAGGGCGTAATAGAAGAAGTACCAAAAGAAAGAAGAGAAATATTGGGACATTTCCTGCCTCATCACCCGGTAATCAAAGAAGATAGTCTTACGACAAAGATTAGACCGGCTTTTGATGCGTCATGTCAGACAGAACGAAATCCGTCTCTCAACGACTGCCTTTTGAAGAGTCCTAATCTAATTGAACAGAGCCTCACCATGGTACAGTGGTTATTCCACTGAAAATGGTAGATGGCCGAAGTGTGAAGGTCCCGGGTTCGGGTCCCATCGCGCGGCTGTCGATCTAACGGTCTGGAGTTTTGGTAGGTTTTCTCCAGATGTAACGTGAATACGCGTTAGAACCCCTTAGAAAATCCTCCTACCAAGGCACCCCCCCCCTTGGCAGATCGCCCTAGTGTAGCGTTGCCATAATCACACGCACAACAACAACAACAACTAATTGAACAGATGCCAGTCATTCTGTTGAGATTCAGGGAAAATTCTATAGGAGTTGTTTTTGACATAAGACGAGCCTTTCTGTAGATAGAGGTTAAGCCTGAAGACCGGGACTACCTAGGGTTTCTGTGGGTGAAAGATGAAAATCATATTGAAGAATATCAACACAATAGAGTACTATTTGGAGCTACTTGCAGTCCATTTTTGTTGGGAGCAGTTATTCGCTATCATTTGTCCACAGTTCCAGAAAAGTGGAAGAAAGTGGCAGGAAAATTGTCCAAGTCGTTTTATGTGGATAACTGCTTTTCATCTGTTGAAAATGAAGCTGAGCTAGAAGATTTCGTTGTTAATGCTACGGAGATTATGGCAAAAGCAAAGATGGATCTGAGGATGTGGGAATTTGGTCCGAGGAACGAGATCAGCTCGCGAGTCCGCGCGGAAGTTTAGATAGGGTGAAAGTAATAATTCAGTATCTGTACTAGGTCTAGTGTGGAAGAAAGAAGATG
The DNA here is from genome assembly GCA_038373885.1 of Cheiracanthium punctorium. Classification (NCBI taxonomy): domain Eukaryota; kingdom Metazoa; phylum Arthropoda; class Arachnida; order Araneae; family Cheiracanthiidae; genus Cheiracanthium; species Cheiracanthium punctorium. Next base: position 25,677 of record JAWZYV010017745.1, read on the forward strand.
ACAGTTTGAGTATTAAACCCAAAATAGAGTTAAAGAATTCTCTGCCATCTAAACGAGAAATCTTGTCTGTTACGCAAGGTATTTTCGACCCTATAGGATATCTTACCCCAGCATTAGTACAGGCTAAATTATTGATACAAGAGGCTTGGACGCTGAAATCAGAGTGGGATGCTCCGCTCCCAGACAGTATAGCTCAAATATTCTTAAAGTGGTATGGTGAAGTTGATCTACTGCACAGGGTAAAATTGCCGAGAAGAATAGGATTTGGCACTCGAGATAACTGGACGTTGCATACATTTTTCGATTCAAGTAAACACGTACGCTGCGGTGACTTACCTGCGTTGTGAAGAAAAGAATGTTACTGTGCAATTGCTTGGAGCAAAGAGTCGATTGTCACCATTAAGGTAACTATACTAAGGCTGGAGTTATTGGCTTGTGTAATAGGAGCGCGACTTTCGACAGCCATCTCAGAAGCACTTGGTCTGTCTGATATCCCAATGTACCACTGGACAGATTCCACAACGGCTTTTGCTTGGATACAACGAAATAACGAATGGGGAACCTATGTGGGAAACAGAGTTAAGGAAATATGCTATCAGACAGATCCACACCGATGGTTTTTGTCCCTGGAGAGTGTAATGCTGCGGATCTCCCGTCACGAGGATGTAATCCAAATCAATTGTTAGCTTCAAGGTGGTGGGAGGGGCCAGAATGGCTGTATAGAGACTTTACACACTGGCCTACGTCAAAGACTCAACCAGACGAGGAAGCCATAAGAGAAGAGCTCAAGAAAAAGACGAGTTTCACCAGTCTCGCGATAGACGTGGAACCCACTAACTGGTACTCTAACTTTTCTAACTTCTCCAAAATTGTGAGAATCTTAGGCTGGATGAGAAGATTTATTAATAATGCTCGTAGGCGATCGATTTCCACAGAAAATAACTTATCAGTCTCGGAAACCGAAAGTGCGGAAGAGTATCTTTGGAAGAATGTGCAGCTTAATCACTTTGGGCAGATTGAAAACAGCTGTAAAGGCTTGATGATTGTTAAAGATCATGAAGGTTTGGTAAGAGTAAAGACGAAAATTATAGAACGAGGAGACGAATATGCCTTTCGTTATCCCATTTTGCTTCCCTCCAAAATTCATTTAGTCACATGCTTGATCGAAGAATTGCATGAAAAAAAATGCCACGCTGGAATGAACATTCTCTCGGCAAAATTGAGAGAAAATTATTTCGTCATCGCATCTAGACGAGTAATTAGAAGTGTCATAACCAAATGTACTGTCTGCAAGAGATTCAACTCAAAATCATTCAATACACCACCGATCCATTTGCTTGTGGACCGAGTTCGTGATGCAGCTACATTTGAGATCGTTGGTATTGATTTATGCGGACCTCTTTTCTTAAGAGATAGATCTAAGGCATGGATTATTTTATTCACATGTGCCGTCTACAGGGCAGTACATCTGGAGCTTGTAAGGTCTCTAAGTACGGATACCTTTGTGCAAGCGCTAGGAAGATTTATCGCCAGACGTGGACGACCGTCTACGATTTACACTGACAATGGCACCAATTTTACGGGAGCAGCCAATGCGCTAAAACGCTTAGATTGGCAAACAATTGAACTTTCTACTGCCGGTATTAAACCCTTGAAATCGAAGTTCATTCCCCCAACTGCAGACTGGTGGGGTGGTTGGTGGGAACGACTTATTCGAAGCGTAAAGTCACTCTTGTTACGAGTGTTAGGAAACGCTTCCCTGACATACGAGGAGAGCTATATGTGCGTCGAACTTCTTTCACTACAGATATTCTGCTATTTGAAATGAAACAAAATTAATATATGTTATTAAGGATTACAAGATGAAGCTTTCCATCGAAAATAGTGTCTGTATAGTTAATAGTTTTTCTACAGAATCACTCAAAATAATTTCAATTCAATGCGGTCAGTGGCAGTTTAGAGACAGACATCTATTTAAAGCATATAATATTATGCAACATGATTAGCTAATAATCCGACGACGATCGTGCAGGCGCGCAATCAAGGGAGGGTTTTTAGGGTTAAAACCCCTCCCAGGACAAACTTTTGTCTTCTTTTCTTTGATTTCTTTTTTTTTTTTTTTTTGAGATCAAAAAATCACGAGGCAAAAGAATCTACTCCCTGTGTTTACAACGAAGGTAATTAAAAAAATTGACTGAGAAAATTTGTGTTTTTTTCAAAACATCAAATTGAATCCCTAAAGCAAATCAGCAAACTGGATCATCTACCAAAACTGCAACACTCAAAACAGCTGTATGCCAATAGATGGATTAAAAGGCACAACAGTGTGTGCACGTTTTTTGAATTGATAGAACCAATTCTCCGTGCTTTGCAGAAAATCTCGATTGTCTGGTCAAATACGAAAGCAGCGTCAAAAACTTTCATCTTAATGATTACATTGTCTACCCTGCAAGAAGTATTTACTTAACAGTCGGCCGTTGAGCAAATAATTGCGAAACGCCAAGATTAATCTGTCTGATGCAGTGGGATATGCAAAAGATTCAGATACAATGAAGAAAAGCGCCTTAACGTAGTAAATGATTTTCCAGCCATATTCACTTCAGCCAGTCAATTGTGTGAAGAATTTGATATTCTCTATAAGCCAGGCCCAGACTGGCTCCTTAGGGGGCCCTCCAGCCTCGCGGTTCATGGGTTCCTCCGCTGCGCTACTGTTTAAAGACGTAAGATTACTGGGAAATAAATAATCTAATTGCCCTGCTATATACGAGGGTTGTTTTTTAAGTAAGGTCCGTTTTTTCAAAAATAATGACAATATTAAAAAAAAAACCTTTATTGTAGGATTGTACATACATTTGCCTATTTTTTTACATTGTTGCCAACCCTCTTCAAAGAAGTCTGCCGCCGGCTTGGACAACTATGATGGTGAGGGCTGTCAAAAGGAATTTTGCTCCTCCACGACATCGCAAGGCCTCACAATTCTCGAACGACTCGGGACTTAATCGAATCTTTTGGCTGGGTAGTTTTGGACCATGTACCACTCAGCCCCGTCTTGCTCTCAGCGATTTCCACCTTTTCCGATACCTCAAACACCATCTTGGTGGGAAGCGGCCGTGAGCTTTTCGCTGTCCGAGCCGGCGGCAGACTTCCTTTAAGAGGCTTTTCAAAACTTAGTTCTAAGGTATAACAAGTGCAATAATAAACTAGGAAACTATGTAGAAATATAGGCAAAAATATGTACATTCCTAAAATAAAGTTTTTTTTTTAACAAAAAATTGTCATTATTTTTTTTTATAAAAACGGACCTTACTTAAAAAACAGCCTTCGTATTTATGAAACATAACAGATTTGGGCAGAGCAGGGGATGCGAGGCGACTCTGTCAGAACACGGGCTTTGAACTCGGAGCTGGACATCATCGAAAAGACCGGCTGCCCGCTGCTGGAACTTGGTAGCCGGATCGACGCTAAGGCGGAAAGGTGTACTCGGGCTGAAGCTGTAGGCGCATGGAATGAACCACTCCGGGATTACGAAGACATACTTTTATTTAGTTTTCACACAAATTCACATGGTGACTGAAGTCACGAAAAAGCACCTCTCTGAGCTGCGTTTCAAAATATATAAATTCAGATCACGTGTTCTATAAAGTAATCGCATGTTCCAAAAGAGGTGCATTTTCTAAAAGAGGTGCATTTGGTTATTAAAATGCCCGGGTCTCCTAGCCCTAGGAAATTCTTGCGAGGGGTGGTGCCAGATGACCGTGAGAAGAGGGGAGATATATTACTTGCGTTTTAATTTAATTTAGATCCTGATACAAATCCTGTGTTTAATTCGAAAGTTACTACGCACCCTAAAGAATTTTGAAGCCAGCTAATGGAAATTTTGAATTTTGAGAGGATGTTTAATTTTATATGATATATATATATATATATATATATATATATATATATATATATATATATATATATAATATATAATAGCTTACGTACGTAAAGTGAAATCCCAAGATATATATATATATATATATATACATATCAAATTACTCTAATTATAAAGTAGTATATCCAATTGGGGGGGGGGCGATCGCCGACCAGCCGACCTGGCCAGTCCGGTCCTGATATAAGCATGCCACGTGTTGCAGAACGACAAATTAATCGAAGAAGTGCACCTTCAGGCACTCTGGAAAAATATAACAGGCGATCTGTATACATTAGGGTGGATCGAAAAAACTTTTTTTCGAAATTCACATTGCCTGAGTCATTATATGGTGCCAAACTAGCTGAAACCAATTGTCTCCAAATTTCAGCATAAAATGTTGACAACTTGAGGTTCCACACCTCAAGTGAATGTTTATATTGGCTTTTTTTCAAGTTCTTAATGATTTTTATGTAAAAAAATATTTATTTTAATTTTATATTTTACTAAATAATTCTTTAATTTATAAAATAATATTAATGAATTACTTTCTCATTACTAAATTGTTTTATTGAAACGTTACTGCCAGATATCAGATCCAGAAATGGCTTTTTGTACACTGTTAAAACAAGTGGTTCAACGTTTCACCATTATATGGTGCTGAATTAGCTGCATCCTTCCCAAGGAGAAACATTATTCCATTTCTTGGTACTTTCTCCAAGACCATGATTAGGTAGAAGGTTGAACCATGATTTGGTAAAAAGTTTGAACCATGATTTGGTAAAAAGGTTGAACCATTATTTGGTAAAAAGATTGAACCATTATTTAGTAAAAAGATTGAACCATGATTTGGTAAAAAGGATGAACCATGATTTGGTAGATAGGTTGAACCATAATTTGAGAAATAATAGAACCATGCTTGTGTAGTAAGTTGAACCATGATTTGGAAAATAGGGGGGAAATCTGTGTCAGATGCAAAAAATTGCATGAATTTCATTCATAAAAATTATTTAGCACTG
>JAWZYV010017746.1:0-31574 GCA_038373885.1 Cheiracanthium punctorium
TTACACACGCATGACTCTTGAACAGTTTTGTAAAAACCAAGTTATACTAGAAACTCAAAAATTTCAGCTAGCTTACTTATTTGCAAAAACTATGCACATGTATAAGCAAAGCAATTCTGGACTTATAACTTTAAAAAAAGTTTAGGCACAAAAATTGCATCGCATAATTTGCTAATGTGCCATTTAAACAGAAAGATTTTGCGAAATATCACAGTTCCATAAATCCTATAGGCTTGCCTATTTTAAGCATTCATGGTGCAGTTTATGAAAACTTTTGCAGATTTTTCTTTCCCGTCTGTCACAATTCGATTCTTTTTGAAACAGCTCGTAAGTTGCATATTAAAAGAGAAAATATGCCACGTAATCGTTAATTAAAATAAAGGCAAACATATAATGCCAGACTGTGAACAGCAATCAGGAAGTTTATTTACAAACTGGGCTCTTACAGAGCAACCTTAGAACATAGCAGTTATAAAAAAAAAAACTTTAATAAAAAAAGAATAAAATCTTACTTTTATCATTGTAATTTTTCCTAAAGCTTGGCCCAAACAGAAAAATATTTGGTATTAAATATTTACTTCAGAAACGATGTTCAGTGCGTACAAAATACATAAAATTAACCAAATAAATAAAATCCGACCTCTACGATATTTTGAGTTTAGATCCATGTTTCTGGTTTAATGCTCTCTCCTTTTCTATATGAATTTAATTGTTCGAGGTGCCTATATTCTTATTTGCTACTTTGCTATATTCAATACAAAATATTGTTTCATTAAGTGAAATGAAAATTTGCTTACTTAGTCCCTTTGACTCGTTGATTTGAAATATCAAGTAAACAGATAATATCGCCTTTCAATTTCCAAAATTTGAGTTCTGTTTTAAAATGCAGATGACGTTAGACAAAATTTTTTTACGGAATTATATGGAATGATCGAGAACATTTAAGGAATTGAAAATGTTTCTTTCTTTCTTTTTTTTTGGGGGGGGGGATTAAAACTCAAATCCCCCGTTTTCATTCATTAATTCCCCGCCCCTCCTTGACAGCAAAAGACTGTCAATGATTTAACCTTTGTAATATGAGTATTATAGCTGGTGAAAAAAAGAGTTTGTTTTTGTTTGTTTGTTTTTTCCAAAAATCCTTAATAGTTTACTGTCCTTTGTCGTGATCCTATATCAGTAAATATTTTTATACTGAATAGTTACTCGCTCATACTACTTTATCTTGAACGTTGAGAATTGCAACTAGAGCGAACAGAGCAATATAGCTGAAATAATTAAGTCCAAAATAAAGTAATTATTTTCACCAAAAGTGCTAGATATCTGATAGGTTAAATTTTTACTCTCACAAAAGTAAGGGATTGAATATTAGGAAAACTAAAGCAAACCAAAAACACAAAATACACTGCAAAAATCCTACACCAACTAAACCAAACGTATAATTAGGTTTTTAAAAAAATCAGGTATTTCATTAAAAGATTTTCTGTTACTAAAGAAAGTTCAATTGTTAATTTAAATGTCTAAATAAAGTCCCTTAACTATTCTAAATATCTAAAGAAATTATAGTTATTCTTGGCTTCACATTTATGATTCAGCTGAGCAACCCGTTTGATATGCACTAAGGGTGTGGTCTAAAAAATTTTAAGGTCATCTCTTTTCCAAGGTGGAAAACATAATTAATTTTTAGCTAAGAAAGTAATTTATTATTTAATTTCTTGCACGTAGTCTTTAAAGGAAGTTCGGGCGACTTTTTATCATTTCGATATACATGGTTCTAATTTTTGCTGTATTTCAGGAAATCATAAAATTGTCTTTTAATTTTAATGTACGTTCACACCGCAGATTTCATGGCCCGATCTTAGAAAACATTAAGAAATAAGGACATTAAAACTTTGTGAGGTGGAAACTTGTTCAATAAATATTATTTTGAATACTGTTAAATTTAAAATATGCAGACAAAGCATGTACACACGGAATTTTTCTTTTTCAATGGCGGGATGTTTGTTATTCAGGCATAATCCAGTACTAAGGGCGGAAATGTTGGCCACTTTACTATAGGACTTTCTTTAAATGGGTCAAATTTGCCGTCAGTGACAGGACTGGCAGTTAAACAACCAAGCCTAAGCTGGGAGTCAAACCCAAAACCATCACCATCTAGTCATCAAGTGGTGAGGCGCTAACCATAAGACAGTTTTTGGAAGGGCACAATCCCCCCCCCCCCAAAAAAAAATGTTTTCTTCAATTTAAAGAAATGAGGTGATATAACAAAGAATTAGCATATTATAAAGTTTTGTTTAAAAGTTAAAATATGCCATTAAATCCGCAAAACTTTTATTGATTTAACCAAATATCAGCGATAATTTTGCCGATCTGGCAATATTACTATGTTTCAACACTGTGAAAAAAAAAAATTACTTGAATCCAACAAAACATTTTTTTATTTTCAATCCTCAACGTGTATAATTAAGGCGCCTTTAATTGTACTTAACGAACTTTGAAAAGCATTTGAATTGAAACATAAAATTAATGATCCGCTTGAAAACGTCAATATCACACTGAATATATTTTGTTGAATAAACGAAACTTTCGTTAAATCAACAAAATTATCCGGTGCGCTTGCTGCGTAACCTGGAGGCACGGCTTAGTATAACTTGGTTATAACTTAGCGAAAAAAATTTGTCTGCTGGTGTTCGCTACTCTAGGAAAAAGCTGTCTCGCAGCAGGAGGCGCATTTTCTTTGGCGATATCTAGCTCTCGCCAGCATTCGGAATTGAGTTCTGTCGTCACCTCCGATTATCGGAAGTGAAGGTTCTGCCCATGTGAATGAATTACGTAAAAATATTTGTCCAGCGACTGTACTGAAGTGCAAAGAGAAGGCTGGATGTAAAACAATTTAAAGTATAAATTGTATTATCTATTTTATTTAAAGCGTTCTGGAGGGGTTTGGGCCAAGGCCGGCTTTACTATTAGGCGAACCTAGGTGACCGCCTAGGGCCGGCCATTAAAGGGGGGTCGCTGATCACATAATCGTCAATAAAAATCTAAATGTATTTTTTTTTTCAAATTTTCCATTTCAAAGGTTTAGACTAAGAGCCGCTAATGACTGATTCTTGAAAGAAATCTCTTCAACGATCTTGAAATAATTTGCATCCTTCTCAAGTTTTCTTATCAGGTTTCCTTTTGTCGAATCATCTGCAACACAGAAACTTAAAATCGATAACATCTATTTAAAAAGTTGTTAATGATACCCTTAAGGCCAACTAAAAGATTGTTTTCTAATCTTATGAAATCGGTCATTCATTATGTGGGGACAAGTCTTTCCGCTGCCTATTGAGCACCTACGATTACGATATATTAGCCTCGTTCCCGGGGTAGAACTGGAAACTAGTCTGTGTTTACACAATATATACATTTAGAGCCAGGAAACGAAATGAAATTTGCTCCATTTCTGGAGAAAGAAAAAAAAACGCAGCAGAAAACGCCAGGATGAAACTTCACGGCAGGGATGTTGGCGAGAATCAAAGCAGGCCCTATTCCGGAACTCACGGACATTTATTTTTTTTAAGGAGCAGATTTGACTAATACTACAATGTACGTTTAACAAATATTTGTTGACATTGTACGATCTCCCACCCCTGGTGCAAGTAGAGAGGCTCGCCCGAACCCTGGTTCGATTAGTGAGAGTCGCCTTGACTCTACTGGAAGTGGAGAAAGCTGCCTGGACCATGTTGAGCACAGAGAGAGTCGCCGGACTCTGTGGGAAACGGAGAAGCCGCCCTGACGCTGTTGAGCAGAAAGTCACCCGGACCTTGCCATCTGAAGACAGAATCGCCCGGACTCTGTTAGAAGTGGAGAAAGCCGCCCAGATTCTGGTGGATGTTAGGTGTAGTTCTACATCTTCGCATCCCAACGGTGAGTTTGATTTTATCTTTTGAGTTGCTGGTTAAAATTTAAATAGAACTTCTTAATTTTTTTAAAGAGAAATTTGTAAAACTGATACCAGTAAATTGTGGAGTATTATCTTGTTCAGGAATGCATTTATGGAAGTTGTTTATGTGCTTTCTATGATCATAAAGGTTACACAAAAGAAAAAGCGCAATTTGATGCTAAGAGAATGCAGTCAATTATAAAGTAAAATTTTGTGTAAGCGATAAAGTTACAGCTGCGTGTAATATTTTCGAGTGTTTATACTTTAAATCTGCATTGTTTTTAAATTATCACAGTGTAAAGTATATATATTGTAAACATTTTGCATGCAATAATATTTGCTTTAGATTTTTAATCCTTGCATTGTGTCGTATTTGAGAAACTTACTGCTAGAATATGGCTTTCCTTGGAAGAGGAAAGAAGCAAGATTTACAAAATCTTGTCGCTGAGCTAGTAGAGATAACTCCGGAGATGAAAATGGCAGAAATTAAAAATCCCATAATAAGTAGTGACGATTGTGATGAGGAATTCGTACAAAATGTTTTTGACACCATACTTTCGGAAAGGAAAACAGAGGAAACTTATAGGTTAAAAAAGAAAGAAAGAGAGTTAGAATTTCAGTTTGAGATTGAAAAATTAAAAATTGAAAGTGCCTATAAGACAGGTGCCCCTATCGCGCAGTCATCAGAACAATTACAGAAAAATTCTGTCATAGTTTTGCAGAGGTTATTACCTAAATTTAACATTGAAGAAATAGATATAAGCTTATTTTTAGAGATGTTTGAGCGCCAAGCAAAGAGTGCTGAGATAGAGGAAGGGTATTGGGCATCTCATATTTTGGCTCTATTGCCTTTAGAGATAGGCCAAATTATTTTAAGAGAGTCTGAGGAGAATGGAAAGGATTATACCTTTGTAAAAAAATTGCTTTTGAATCGTTATAAAATGACAGCAGAATGTTTTAGACAAACGTGTTCAAACCACCATCGTAAACAGAGCGCTAGGTGGATAGATTTTGCCTATGAGCTTCAGAATTACTTAGAAGGCTGGTTGGACGGGCTGGAAATTAAAGATTTTAAAAGTCAAACAATTTAATGATAGCAGACCAGATGAAAAAACGGGTGAATAGTGATATGAGAGAGCATTTATTAGATGAATGGTCAGAAATAGCTTCCTCTTTCCAACTTGCTGAAAAGCTAGATCATTACGAATCGATGAGGCGGTATAGTTCAAAGGAAACCTTTCATTCCGCAAAGGTATTGACGGAGAGGTAACAGACCTACATTTCCCCAGCCCAACCACACTGGCAAATGCAAATTCGAGTTATACCATTCGTTTGTACTTCGTTTGTACCGGAATGTACCGAAATATTTTCGTTTGTACCGATACCGATATCGAGATACAGCGCCCTCTTTGTGGTCGGGCTGGGGAAATGGCAGCCCGACCACAACGCAAATTGCAAATTTGAGCTATGCCATTCGTTTGTACTTCGTTTGTACCGGAATGTACCGAAATATTTTCGTTTGTACTCTTATAATAAGAGAGATATAGCGGTTTTTCCACAAGCAATTTTGAGAGAACGCAAGAGTTCATCGACCGCTATCCAAAACATTGGGGTTCAGAATTTCCCCCCGTCTTTCGTAGTCTTCCGGATGTCGACCGCTGGGCTGAGGGATGATGGGTGATGAAGGTCGATGGGTGAAGGGGATGGGTCCAATGGGAAGAAAATCGGTTTCCCCTCATATCGCGCTTATCAGGAGACAAGGAAAATGCACGATTCCGGCGGAAGGGGATAAAGGGAAATGATAAAATTTATAGCCTTATGCATTTAAAATATAATATAATTAATCGCATAATCTATATAAATAAAACAGAGTGTAAACTGTCCGTTTGTCTGTCTGTGTCTCGAGTAGCTCCGAAACGGGTGATCGTAGACCTACCAAATTTTGTACGGAAATTCTCCTAGACAGGTCTCGACACACCTCGAAGCGATTTTTTCGAAATTCGAATTAGAAAATGTTTTATTTTATGTTTTGTCCGATTTTTAGTGATTTATCTTGCGTAATACATAATAACGCCGGTAATTGCACTCGCAAGAAAACGATATTTACATCATCGTATAGAGGAGAAAATTTTCTTTTAAAAACTGTTTGTTCGAAATGTGTAACGTAATTTGCAGATTTTTGGGAATTTTTCAAATAAAATTAAATTTGACGCTGACTTTCGTAAAATATTTTTAAAACTGCTGCATCTTGAATTCTATCTGTCGTAACTTCTTTATATTTCGGCAAAAGACGGAGCACACAAATCGCCCACTTTTAAAAGAAGAACGGAGGGAAAATATAAATTAGGAGAATTTTTACGAATTTTTAAGTAAAGAAGGATTTTCATTTCAATCGCAGCTGCTTAAATGCTTAAGAATTTCGGTATGATATCTTGCGGTTTGGTTGTCTTGGAAACAGTAACAATGATTAAAATTGCCAGCTGAAAAAAATAAATAAAATTACTTTAAAATAACAGAGTTTTCACATGTAAAATGACGTCACGAGTTTAAAACCCCTTTCGAAACTCAATCAGAATAACGGACTCACAAGCAAAACATACACCACGCATGAAATAATTCCATATTTTATTTTACGTTGCCAGAAAAAGAATTGAATGCTGTTTTTTCACCAGTGAATTATCCAGCATTATTTTCAATTGAGATTTTAAACGGGACACGTTTTCGAATCGCAAGAAATATTTTGCGGTGCTAAACGGGGCCTGATTATGGCAAACAGGGACCCCGGGCATTGATGAATTTTGGGGCCTCCATCTATGAAATTTGTTTTATTTTTCATAAAATATGCTTATAAAAAAGAATATTTCAGAACAACATTTGAAATTGGGGGCCATTTCGAGTCCCGATTTGCCAGTGAGATAATAGGGCCCTGGGGCCCTACCACCAACTCACCGGAATGAGATTCCGATCGAAATTTGGACCGAGTGACGTCACGATTCCGGTGAAAGTCTATTTGGCTTACCACGAACTCTTGATTCCGGCCGGAAAGAAATTACGAAGCGGAATAAAAGGTCCTAAAATTCCACCCGGCCGAAAGCATGTGAAATCTACATTCCGTACCGGAATCTTTCTCTCGTCGCCCAATATGGCGCTGGTTCCGGCTGTTATATTAGCATTTTTGGGAGATGAGGATTGTCTTCGAAATCGAAAAATAATTGTAAACATTTTCTGGGTAAATTAACTGATTTGTGCGGAGCGTATTGGAATTTAGAATACTTCCTGATGGATAATATATATTTATAATAATGCTAATACTTCCCTGATAGTAATTTTTCAAAATAAATAAATAAATAAATTTTAAAAAATTGTAACAATTAAGGAAATCTCATATTACATATTTTAAAAGTTGTATTTAAGCATATTATAAGTACGTAAATCCTAATGTAGCTTAAATATTTAAAATCATCTTTTTTTTACTATACCTCAAAGCAGCCCAATTATAGATATTGTAAAAAGAAAATTTTATACCTGAAATAATTCAATCATGTTTCGATTTGAAACAAATATTAAATGTGAAACGGTACAAAAAAGTTCTGGTATTTGCAGTGCCTGAGGCAATCGCCCCTCAACTGCATAGTGCAAAAAAATTGTAAATTGGAACAGAGGTATGGAAGGGGAATTGCTCATGGGCATTAACAAAATTTTAAAACTGATAAAAAGATAAATTAAAATCAAAATTTAAGTCCTCTTAAAAATTAATGAAGGTATTTTAAAAATATTAAAATAATTACAAAATATCTAAATTAATACGACATAAAAGCAATGCTTCAGTTCCTAGAATTTACAAAAGTAAAAGAGGTATAGGTTTGAACCCGAGACGTTCGAACAGGAGCAAAGTGCTTTGACGCGCGGCCGTCAACGCTCCCTAGCAAAGGCGTAAGTAAGGTTCTAATTCTGCTTGAGCACTAGCGGAAACAAGCAAAAAGTGGATACCAGGTAATCAAGGCCGTACCTAGGGGGTCTGGACCCCCACACCCCCTGAGAAACTTAGAATTTTGTTAACAAATAATAATTATGAAGTCTCTTTGTGAAAAATTCTGCCTTTTTCACCGTTTAGAGCCCCTCCGAAATTTTTGGACCCACCCCGAAAGATTTTTCTGGGTACGGGTCTGCAGGAAATGTAAAATTGTCACTTTTTATGACTTTCTTTCTTTATATTTAATGATTTCACACACAGTTATGTTTTAGGTTCTTTGTGCTTTGCGATAGGTTCAAACTAACATGGCCGCCTCGCAGTCATGATATTGTGCGGCTTATGCGCGGCAAGTGACATTTGCATTCTCCAATTGGTCAACGGAAGTCCCTCCCGCCGGAATGTGAAATTGCCGGAATTCACATACCGATGGGTTATTCCGATGAGCTCATGGTACGGATAATACAAACAGTGGAAACGAGTTTCCGCCAAAAGTCGTTTCCGGCCGGAGGTCGCTCCGGCCGGAAACTCATTCCGGTGAGTTGGTGGTAGGGCCCCTGGTGCTAAATAGGCCAATCTGACAATAATTAAGCATACAAATGTATGGAGAGCTGTTTTAGTGGCAACCATAAAGTGAAATGATTATCGTTTATACTAATGCGTAAATTGCAAAAGTCACCAAAGAATAAAAGACTACATTCGTGGCAAATATCTAAGCCGTTTCTTTAAATTAAGTATTAACGACTGGAAAACGAAAATATATTGTATTGGTATCAATAAAAGATAGTATAAGTAATAGTTAAGATATGCTAGGGCAATATTGATCAAAGCACAATATACCGCATTAATAAATATTTCGTGAAACTAAGTGTTCTATTCCTTTTACAACAACCATCTTACATCACAGCTAACTAAACATTAAGTAATTCTACGTCACGTTAATATATCCCGCGGTAGTTTCAACAGAAAAGACTGTAACTGAACTTTTTTTTCTTGGAGATTCTGTTTTGTCACAAGTAGTCATGATCACATTTTGGGAAAATGTTCTCTTCTTGCCTTGCGAAGAGCGGGTACACAACTATTTAACTATAAAATAAAACGGTTCGCCACATCATGTAGTATCTAAGGTGGTATAACTTAAATCTAAAAAAGAGTATGATGTAGAAATGAGACATTTTGAAAGTTAGGAATTTTCGCTGCAAACCGTCACGCTTTTCTTTTTCTGATCGGGAATGACACCGACATAGTTTTTGTCATAATATTAACAATGGTCTCAGGTCAGTACTTATACTAACTTTACGAATAACGAATGAGAAACTTTACGCCAAGAGTCAAATCATTTTGCTTATTTTGAGATTCCAAATCACTGGAATCAATTCAAATTATATATGTAAGAAAAAGTTTCGTTCCCTACCGTTCGGAGAACGGGTACGCAGCTAGTCTATATAAATAAAGCAATGAGTAAACTGTCCGTTAGTTTGTCTGTCTGTGTCTCGCGTAGCTCGCAGACGGGTGATCGTAGACCTACCAAATTTTGTACGGAAATTCTCCAGCACTGGTCCCGAGACACCTCGAAGCGATTTTTTCGAAATTCGAATTAGTTTAGGAGATATTGATAAAAAGCACCGTCAAAAACACCAAATCTTGCTTTCCGCAATACCGCAATTGTAACATCTGCAGTGAAAAAGTGAGAAATAAGCATCGAGGTTGCCATGTTTGGCGATTTTATTAAATGATTTAGACTCTTGAATTAAAAATAAAAGAATAATCATTTTTTTTCTGTTTAGAATATTTGTAAGGCTGTTTTTTAATTAAAATATCGTGTGCATGTGGAATCAGAGCAGGAATGAAATCTTTTATACTCAAATTAAAAATAGGATTTGGAAATTTTCCGAGACTAAAATGTGCTACTTTTTATTTTGGCAAAAAATAAAATGGGTGATATGCGATTTTCAGAAGATGATTCTAGGGCTTGGCGCAATTTAATGAATGGGTACTTTTAAAAACAAGCGTAGGTTATCTCTCTATTTTAAAAAAAAAGTAAAGGCCGCTGCCGCTGGCGCTGTCAAAGCTTGTTGACCTATCTCCTCCTAAACCGTGGGGATTTGAGTTTAGACTAAGGTGCCCACAGATTCGAAAAATTCCGATGAACCTGCTAAGCTGACTTAAATTTCGAAAATCGAACTATTTTAGAAGATATTAATTAAAAAACTGAAAAAATAAACATAATGGTTGCCAGATTTGGCATAAAATCATTCATTCCTTTGCAACAAAGCGTTTCCAAGTATCTAGAATCGCGTGAAATTTACAAACATGAGTTAGAATTACGCCCATTTTACGCCAAAATAAAAACTATATGAAATAAGTAACTCAAAATGTGTTACACAAAGTTGACAATTTTCAAATAGTAAGTTCGCTTAGACAACAGGAGTTTAGAATTAGCGATTATTCGTTTTTCCAAAACAGAATAACTAATATCTTGAAAATGAAAAATAATTAAAATGCAGATTATTTTAAAGCCGGTTCGGTCCAGCTGGATTATTTGCTAGCAGTAGAAATATTTGTCGGCGTTAACTATGCCATTATAGCAGTTATAGTACACTTAGGATATTTGCTAGCGCGACGAGATGGTATAATTCGTGGTGCTAAGTACGCCAATCTGCAAACGATTATGTAAATGAAAATATGGATAACGGTTTTCCGGTAACCTTAAATGAACAGTAAATGTCGGCTGTGAGCATGTGTAAATCGCCAAATAATGAAAAGTCTTCATTGGTGGCAAGCAGTCCTATCTGTTCCGTTGCTTTTATTAACTTTACATGTTCGCAAGTCGCCAAATAATGAAAAATCGCCATAGGGGGCAAATTCGCAAGATGTCCAATAGGTTTTACATTATTAAAAATACAGCTGAAACAGATGTTCTGATTTTATTATGCTTCAGCTCCTAATTAATATAACTTTTGAATGGCAACATTAAATATCATTGTGTTTCTGAGGAGTGCAAATAATTTTTCCAGCGATTATAAGCGGAGTCCGCACTCCAGGTGGAGTATAGCTCAGGACCCGTACAACACAGATTCCCATAACAAAATATCTTCCGTGTTATGAGGGGCAGGGGGGGGGTCTACTGTAGTGTGAAGTTTAAATTTTTATGTACCAATGAACATGCAAGAACCAAGCAATGTGTAGCTCATTAACATTCTATCTGATCCAATCTTCGGGTTTTGTCTGTTGAAATTATGTCTTTTTTACGAATAAGCCTTATTAGGGGCCGAATGCCTCATACGAAAAGCGAGCGTAGCGAGTCTGGGGGCCTTGGCCCTAGTTTTTTTTAGAAAAAATAAAAATACATTTAAAAGATTATAATTATTGTTATTGTCGTCATTATTATTATTATTATTATTACAGAATATTTTTAAAACTTGTTTTGTTACTGTGAAAATGAATGCAATATTATCTTTCAAGTAGTGTGTGCGTGGGTGTTGGGGGAAGGGGTGGATAGGGATGTAGACACTCAAACTATACACTTGAGATTTAATATTCATGAAAAACTATGAAGTTAAGGGTAGGACCTTATTAAGATTTTGAGGGGACGACTATGCTCAATGCATTCGATGTCATTTATCTTTCTGGCTTTTATTTGTTGATGGTGACCTGAAATAATAAAAAATATTTATGGATATATCAATATTGATGGATATTGATGGACATAAAAATATTGATGGAGTACTCTTGTCTTAAACTATTTTAACGATTGCCCCCCAAAAATGTTGGGGGATGGGGCGTGGTAGCCCTGTGGTTAAGGCGTTGGACTCGTAACCGGAAGGTTGCGGGTTCGATACCGCTGTACCACTAAAGACCACCGTGTACATGCGGTGTACGTGCACGTTAAATCCGTGGTTCCGAAAGTCCTCTTGGCGGTCGCTAGCAGTTTCCGAGGGGTGCCAGTATTCAGAA
The DNA here is from genome assembly GCA_038373885.1 of Cheiracanthium punctorium. NCBI lineage: Eukaryota > Metazoa > Arthropoda > Arachnida > Araneae > Cheiracanthiidae > Cheiracanthium > Cheiracanthium punctorium. The sequence goes on from JAWZYV010017746.1 coordinate 11,853, forward strand.
GTCCCCCACCTTCTGATGAGGTTCCAAATTGTGGCGAGAAATTCCGGGAAGGGCGTATATGTAGCTCTAAGCGACACATTCAGTGACGCGAGCTGTCCTCTCCTGGCAAATAAATAAAAATGTTGGGGGTCCTAGACCGTGGCCTAGCGCATGAAAAACAAATTTCGAAGAACAAGGACCTATATGATTGATTTTTTTTCTTTTTTTTTTTTTACTCCCATGCTATAATCCTTTATTATCGCATATTCTATCGACCGTGCCCTCTGGAGCGTTTTCCAAAATAAACCTATTGTGTTATACGCACTACCAGGCCCGGACTGGCCAGGTTACTTTGGCTTTATTTTACTTTTGCTTTCTTTTCTTTGGCTTTCTTTTACTTTGACTTTCTTTAATGTAATCTATGCAAAATCACGTATTCTGAATCATTTCTGTTCTCATTTTTTCGGTCACTTCGGCTTTAAACCCTTTAACGCGCGGTGTCCTCGCCGTGAGGACACCAAACTCTTGACGTTTTGATTGTTGCCAGTCACGAAGAATAGATTTGATTTCTATAAAAATAGTTGCGTGTGACATAGCTCCACGAGAATCCTTTACTTTTTAGCACGTCATTTCCCGTAAAAAAAAATTGTCACGGTTATTTTTAACAGCACTGACACCTGCTGAAAAATGGAAGAAAGCGAGAACAGCTGGATAGATTGCCCAATGCTGAAAAAAAGGGCAGCCGTTGCCATCGCATAACTACCAGCATCGAATTAAGCTACCAGCATTAAGCATCGAATTAACTACCAGCAACATGGCGGACGATCGAAACGTTCATCACGTGCCACAGATCTAGAGACCCTTTTTTGACACTTTTCAAATTTACACTTTTCAAAAAAAAGGGGGGTAAAAATGTATTATTTTAATATGCTAATAGTAAATTTATTTTAAATTTAATCATATAGTATAAATTTATATTTTTATTGTTTGTTTTCCATTTTTCTTCCCATTAGCATCTAAATTAACAGCAGACTTGAAAAGTGAAATTTATTATCCACAGTAGATTTGTAAAGCTACCTTCCCTTTGTGGCCCACCGGAGTGGAATTAAAACGTATCCTTCACAGAGGTTCGGGGGTCATTGTCCTCAAGTGAATCTATTGTGTACAATCGAAAAAACTAAAAAACCCGATCCTGCTCCCTGAAGAGTCACTAGAAACGCTTAAAATCACCAGCCCTTTGAAAATGCCCGCTTTTTAAGAAAGGGCAAACTCGTTGTGGTCCCCCCATTCCCAGAGCTCTGAACAAAAACAGAAGTCAACAGTCCCAGAACCAAGGGCGGATTAAAGGGGGGTAGGAGGGAGCGACCGCCCCCCCCTATATAAAAGAAATTAATGTAAAAGATCCTATTTTACTTCCATAAAATGGACGTATATGTCAATCTTCTAACTAATCGCTCCCACCGACAGACGAACCGCCCCCCTCGAGAAACTTGCAATAATCCGCCACTGCCTAGAGCTGTGCTGTGATTGATTTTACTGCTGACTTTCATCTAATTTATCATGATCTTAATGACCGTTTCAACACTAGGAGCAGGGGTGTAGCCAAGGGGGGGGGGTTAGGGGGGTCATAACCCTCCCCCATGAGAAATTTTTGCCATACAAAATGTATATTCTTCACTACATTATCACACACACGTATACATATGTTTGAGTTGTAGTAGCCGTAACCCCCCCCATGAAAAATTTCTGGCTACGCCCCTGAAGGAGTATTACTTTTGATTGCAAGTCCTGAAACACATGTGTTTTGAGACCTACATTTCCCCAACCCAACCACATTGGCAAATGAAAATTCGAGTTATACCATTCGTTTGTACCGGAATATACCGAAATATTTTCGTTTGTACCGATACCGATATCGAGATACAGTGCCCCTTTGTGGTCGGACTCGGGCTCGGGAAACGGCAGTCCGACTACAACACAAATTGAAAATCTGAGCTATGCCATTCGTTTGTACTTCATTTGTACCAGAATGTACCAAAATATTTTCGTTTGTACCGATACCGATATCGAGATACAGCGCCCCTTTGTGGCCGGGCTCGGGCTCGGGAAACGGCAGCCTGACAACAATGCAAATTGAAAATCTGAGCTATGCCATTCGTTTGTACTTCGTTTGTACCAGAATGTACCAAAATATTTTCGTTTGTACCGATACCGATATCGAGATACAGCGCCCCCTTTGTGGTCGGACTCATGCTCGGGAAACGGCACCCCGACCACAACACCATTTGAAAATTTGAGCTATGCCATTCGTTTGTACTTCGTTTGTACCGGAATGTAGCGAAATATTTTCGTTTGTACCGATACCGATATCGAGATACAGCGCCCCCTTTGTGGTCGGATTCGGGCTCGGGAAACGGCAGCCCGACCACAATGCAAATTGAAAATTTCAGCTATGCCATTCGTTTGTACTTCGTTTGTACCGGAATGTACCGAAACATTTTCGTTTGTACCTTAATATACCGAAATATTTTCGTTTGTACCGATTCCGATATCGAGATACAGCGCCCCCTTGAAGCCCAAAAACAGAAGGCCGTAAAATTTGTCTAATGCACGATACCCTTTGCGGCCGCTCAAACGTGGCACCAAGCAAAGTAATTTTTAGGAGACTTGCGGACGGACGGCAAAGTGTTCAAGAGACGGGCGGCTTCGACGATCCCGTTGACTCCCACATTGAAATCTGTTTCATGTAATTTTTTTTTACTTAAAACTCCGATTTTGATTCTATTTCTGTGCATCCGTTAAGATAAGGTGACCATACGTCCCCAATTTTTGGGGACAGTGCCCAATTTCTGTTGTTTTGCAATTTGCCCCCAAAATGTAAAAAAAAAACAATTGGGGACAATTTTTAATTAATACTTTTTTTAATTAGATTACTGTTCATTATTTCATTAATTATAAAATGTCCCAAATTTTGTTTCAAATTTGGGGACATGTCCTCAATTTTATGTTCAAAAATTAGGTCACCTTAGTTAAGGTGACCGAACGTTCCCGCTTTCAAAGCTTTTCAGCTTGGCCCCAAAATATAAAACAACAATTGGAAACAAAGTTTTAATTAAAACAGTCATATCTTCCCAATTTAGTAAGAAATCAATCGTTTTTCCTTAATTTTATCAATGTTAATAATGCTCTAGTTCAATAAATAGAAGCTATTCTGAGAAGAGCATTGAATTTATAAAATGTCACGAATTTTAAAATTGAAATTGGTATTTACCCAAGGCCTATTGGTATTTACCCAGGTATTTACCCAAGTCCTGGGTAAATACCCGGCCTGGGTACCCAAGGCTTGGGTTCTTTAAACAACAGGCTGATCTCCAAAAATTTCATCCGTGAAATGAAAGAGAATTTTTAAACTAAGAATTTCAGATACCATTTCTGAGAAAAATATATTAGTCTTTGTCGTACAATGGTCGGATATTTCGCTATTGTTTCAGCACTTATACCAAAGTGATTATTACAAGCTACATGAAGACAAAGTTTACGACCCCGCATTGATATGTAATTCTGATTCCTTATGATGTGCTCTGTCTCCCCCTTAAATTTTGTACATACAGTTATGAGTACGTACAAAACTGTATATGTTTGATACATTTAAGAATCTGTTGTGTGAATATTGCATACTTTTCCTGCGTATACTAAGGTAAGGTGACCATACGTCCTCGAAATTCAAGGACAGTCCCGAAATATAGATCTTTTTTTCATTTTGTCCCCGAAAATACTTTGTCCCCAAATTTAAAGATTTGGACTTTTTTTCCCTGAAAGTTTCCGATTACTTTATTTCTTTCAGAAAAAACTGAAGAAATAAGTAAAATAAATCAAATAAAAGCCCCATCTACTCAGAGAAACAATGAAATTCGAACTGTGAAAGCGCTTGTTGTCATTGTGTGTCAAGGGCGTAGACAGGATTTTCAAAGGGGGGGGGGGCAGGACATGGAGTCTAACCGAAGAATGTCCGGTTTGTCATAATCAGACCCTATGATAGCTCATTTTAGGGGGGGGCAGCTGCCCCACCCTGCCCTTCGCTGGCTACGCCCATGTTGTGTGTGTAGCGTGTACAGACATTCAATAAAGTATCCGACTATGAGCCAAATTTCCCATTTCAGTTTTCTTAATGATTAATCCCTTTTCATGAAGAACCATGCTTGAAATTGATGTACGAAAATTTTCTTGCACTCGAATACTTTTTTTAGAGGGTGTACAAGGTTCCATGAAAAATTATCACAAAATGATCCAATGTAAAAAGCAATGTCTTCTGAAAAATACAAATACTATTCCAAGAGTTAAATTTTGAATAAATTGCAATATTTCAACGTGATGTTCCTTTCATACTTCTGGTTTAAATAAATATTTATAAATTAATGAAATACTTCCATTAATTTATTAGAAATAAGAATACACAATTGATATAAATAGCTATTAGTGTTCATTTTTAAGTATCAAAGTCATACAAGATTTAAAGTATGGGTATACTGCTATACACCCTCCAAAAAAAGTGCTCGAGTAAAAATTTCCTACGTTGGTTTCGTATATTAAAAATTATTTATCATAGAATATAAATTAGGCTATGTATAAATAAGGCTTTCCATATTTCTGTCACGTTTTATGTTTTTCAAAAACTCAATTATTATTCGCTAATCTAAAATAGGAAATTTATCTCTTACTCGAATACTACTTTTGGAGGGTGTACATGGTAATATGTCGTGTCCTCGAAAATATTTTCTAGCGTCCCCAAGTTTTGTTTAGATTCGAGGACAATGCTTCATTTGTTCCCAAATTACTGTTTAGAAACATGGTCGCCTTAAGTAAGGTGACTATATTTGAACAAAGGATTAGGGACAAATCAGTGTTGTGTCCCCAATTTTGAAAGAGAAGTTTGAGGCCCTTTATAATTTTCAATGCTCTTCTCAGAATAGCATCTATTTATTGAATCTATCTATTTATTGCATCTAAGCTAGAGCATTATTAACATTGATAAAATTAAGGAAAAGCGATTGATTTCTTACTAAATTGGGAAGATATGACTGTTTTAATTAAAATTTTGTTCCCAATTGTTGTTTTACATTTTGGGGACAAGCTGAAAAGTTTTCAAAGCGGGAACGTTTGGTCACTTTAACTAAGGTGACCTAATTTTTGAACGTAAAATTGAGGACATGTCCCCAAATTTGAAACAAAATTTGGGACATTTTATAATTAATGAAATAATGAACAGTAATCTAATAAAAAAAAGTATTAATAAAAATTGTCCCCAATTGTTTTTTTTTTTTTTTTTTTTTTTTACATTTTGGGGGGCAAATTGGAAAACAACAGAAATTGGGGACGTATGGTCACCTTATCTTATCGTATGCACAGAAATAGAATCAAAATCGGAGTTTCAAGTAAAAAAAATTACATGAAACAGATTTCAATGTGGGAGTCAACGGGATCGTCGAAGCCGCCCGTCTCTTGAACACTTTGCCGTCCGTCCGCAAGTCTCTTAAAAATTGCTTTGCTTGGTGCCACGTTTGAGCGGCCGCAGAGGGTATCGTGCAATAGACAAATTTCCGGCCTTCTGTTTTTGGGCTTCAAGGGGGGCGCTGTATCTCGATATCGGTATCGGTACAAACGAAAATATTTCGGTATATTCCGGTACAAACGAAAATATTTCGGTACATTCCGGTACAAACGAAGTACAATCGAATGGCATAGCTCAAATTTGCAATTTGCGTTGTGGTCGGGCTGCCGTTTTCCCAGCCCGACCACAAAGGGGGGGCTGTGTGATGAAGATCACATATCTAATTTAATTATCATTTAATTTGGTTTTCTTTAATGCAATCTATCCAAAATTCAAGAATTCTAAATCACTTCTGTTTTTCATTTTACTGCCATTTCGGTTTTTAGATCTGTATATTTACTTTTCCCTGTATGCACTATTCTTTTTGTTCTTAATTGTTTCGTCTCTTCAGACCGGTGTGCTAAAAATAGATTATATTACGTCCGTTTGCAAAATCAACGGCCTTTTTGAGTTTCCTCTTGGCATCCTGCTGGCGTATGTTATTTAGTTGTTCCCCTGCGACGACTTTAAAATTATTTGCTCGCGATTACTTCATTGTAATTTTATTGGATTAACTGTTAGGGTTGCTCTGGAATTGGCGCTATTAATCTCAGCCAAGTTATTGTTCTCGCCAATGTGTAATTCTATGCTGGCGTAATTTTTAAGGCATTCCACCTCAATTGCACTGTCCATATAGGACGTCATTTTATTTTCGCTGAGCCACCACCGCCGTTATAATAATGTTTCAATGGTATATGTTTAATAAAATAGTTTCAAGTATTTAAAGCCTCTTTTTTATATTGCAACTAAGTGTATATCGTACCTGGTTTATTCATGTCACAACGCAACTTGATAATTTAAATCAGCCCAACCAAATAACCTTCTTTACAGGCTGTGTCTCGGTATCGGTATCGGTACAAACGAAAATATTTCGGTACATTCCGGTACAAACGAAGTACAATCGAATGGCATAGCTCAAATTTGCAATTTGCGTTGTGGTCGGGCTGCCGTTTCCCCAGCCCGACCACAAAGGGGGCGCTGTATCTCGGTATCGGTATCGGTGCAAACGAAAATATTTCGGTACATTCCGGTACAATCAAAGTACAAACGAATGGTATAACTGGAATTTGCATTTGGCAATGTGGTTGGGCTGGGGAAATGCAGGTAGAAAACAGGACGAGCCTTTTAGCAAATTGCTGGCGAAAGAGAGAAATGATAAATGAGGGGACAAGACCCCGGCTTCACCTAAGAAAGGTGAAAGGGAGAAAAATCGAATTTTGAAAAAAGAAAGCAGTTTAGAGGTTTTCTCTAACAGCCCTGATCATTTACGTTGGGGACAGTTATGTCCCCAGCTTCAGAATAAAGATCGAGAGATCGTGAATGATGTACGGGAAAGCGCCAAATAGACCATAAATGAGGTACGAGGATGCGCAGAGGAGTGCCTTAAACCCTATACTATGGAAGCGTTCGTAAATGGGCATAAAATGACAATTTTGCGTGATACAGGTGCAAGTTTTGATTTGATTTGTAAAAAGTATATTCCAATAGAAAATTTTATTGGAGAAAGTGCTTGGTTAAAGGGAGCTTTAGACATTTCAGCTCGGTGCCTTCCGGTTGCTAAAGTGGAGTTAAAAGAGATTTTCGGTCAGATAACAACTAAGGCATGTGTAATATGCGATGAGCTGGATCAAGGGAGGTATTTACTAGGTAACAGAACTGCACAACTCATAAAAGATCCGAAATCAAAGATCAGGAACTTGTGAGCGTTCTGACACGTTCTAAAGCTCGCGCAAGACAAAGCTGTTCTTCTAAATTAGAAAAGGGAGGTACGTTGGGTAAAGAAATAAGGGAAATATTACTGCATTTAAAAATAAGGATGCGATCGATCCCGAATCAGGTGACAGACCGGTTACTGCGGAATTGCAGGATAATAGAGATAGCTCACTGATACTTTGCAGTCCGAAGAATTAAGTAAAGCGCAAAGAGTGTGAAAGTCTCCAACCTGTTTTAGAAAGGGTGAAGAGGAATTGTATATAATAGAAAACGAACTTCTTCTACGTTGCTATAAAGTTCATTGTGGAGAACCGGGGAAATTACACTGCTGGCCATCGTAAATGCAACACCCTGAAGGAAGCATGCAAATAATATGAAATTTACAACATGCATTAGCTGAGGTGAGATATGCAAATGATTAGAATTTCAGCGCAGACGCACATCAAGCGCGCCTGTGGCGCCACCTCAAAGCGCTATTTAAGGCTTGGAGATTTCGACGGTTTCAAGTACAGCAATTGTGTTTTTCTTGCTTTTTTTTCAAAAAAACGATAAATTATGCCTCGTAGGAAACAACGATCATCTTTTGATCAAGTATCCGAGTTTGACAGAGGAAGGATAGTGGCATACCGAGATTGTGGGTTATCTTTCAGGGAAATCGGTCGTCGTATTGGACGAAACCAAACAACTGTGATGCGGATATGTGATCGTTGGGTGCAGGAGGGTACGACGGACAGACGTGATCGACCGCATCGACCTCAGTGCACCACGTCACGTGATGACAGGCAGATTGTACGCATGGCAGTGACGGACCGCTCAGTCACATCACGAACCATATCACAGCAGATTCAGTCTGTAACGCATCATCCAGTGTCTGCGCGTACCATTCGACGTCGTTTACAGCAGAATGGTCTGTCCGCAAGACGTCCGTTGCTTTGTCTACCTCTGACGCGGAACCACAGACGTCTCCGCCGCCAATGGTGCGATGAAAGAAGGATGTGGACGACAGAATGGAATGAAATTCTCTTTACTGACGAGTCACGCTTCTGTATGCAACACCACGACGGTCGGATTCGAGTCTGGAGACACCGTGGAGAGAGGATGCTGAACAGCTGCATTATGCACCGTCACACTGGTCCTGCACCGGGTATTATGGTATGGGGCGGTATCGGATATCTCTCTCGCACTCCTCTAGTACGCATTGCCGGTACTTTAACCAGCCAGCGCTACATCTCCGAGGTGTTGGAGCCAGTTGTCCTTTCTTACCTTCAGGGCTTGCCAACAGCCATATTTCAGCAGGATAATGCACGGCCACACGTGGCACGCATTGTCCAAGGGTTCTTCGTCAATCACCAGATTGAATTGCTTCCCTGGCCGGCGCGCTCTCCGGATCTTTCGCCGATAGAAAACATGTGGTCCATGGTTGCTCAACGACTGACCCAGAGTTCATCCCCAGCTGTCACACCAGATCAACTTTGGCAACGTGTGGAAGCTGCTTGGTCTGCTGTACCCCAAGAACACATTCAAAGTCTCTTTGAATCAATGCCGAGGCGTGTGGCAGCTGTGATCTCCAACAACGGCGGCTACTCTGGGTACTGATTTTGGCAGGAACCACGCTTCATAGAATGCTGTAAATTTAATCATTTGTTACTTGGTCAACATGTTATCTACACAATAAATTTTGTTGTGATATCTCTTGTTTTTCTTGGTGTTGCAATTTGGGTGGCCAGCAGTGTAATTGTTATTCCCCAGAAATTTAGGGACAACCTTATGAAAATGTGTCACGAAGGTTTTTACAGTCATTCTGGTGTGACAAAAACAAAAGATCGCATTGTCAGGAATGTCTTTTTGCCAAATTGCTACAAAGAAATTGAAAATTATATTCGCAGTTGTGACCCACGCCACAGAGCGGGGAAGGCGGGTGACAAGTAAAAGGCGCCGTTTAAGCTGGTCCCCAATATACGGGAGGTTTTTACAAAAATTAATATTAATGCTTGCGAACCGTTCCCAGGTAGCACGTAACGGTTTTTAAACGTTGCAGTTTGGTTGCAATGGTTGCATATTCGTTAAGTTGTATTTCTGACGCAGCAGAAACGTTGCTTTTTTGTTTCAAAGGTTGTATATTGGTTACGTTGCAAATATGCCAAACCTGTGACGTGGCAGAAACGTTGCGTTTTGGGATTCATTTTGCCCTGCTCTTTTTGTTGCTAAAATTTCGTTTTTAAAACCAATTTGCAACCGTTTCATATTAGTTCGCTTTTCCGTGTTTAGGGTGTTTCGAAAACGTTGTATAATCGTTGCATTTTGGGATATTCTAGAGCAGCATACGTACTCCATGTTATCTGCTGCAAGGTCAAGTCACTATCCAGCGCAATTGCTCGTTTACATCCGCCATTACAAAACGGTGTGCTGTTCTACTGATTCAAATATGGATTACAAAAGTAAGTAAATGATAATATTATTGTAATGATTGCATTTCAGCTAATGATATGTGTTTACTTGAATAAAGATAAGCGTAATGGATAATCTTTTCACATGAAAACTGTCTTTAAAATAGTTGTCCGTATATTCTCATGCATAATCCTTGTAAGAATGCCGTGTTGAGCAAGGCGAAGTATATTTTTCAGCTCGCCGTGGTGCCAAGTATTTAGTCTGTACCTAAGAAACGTAAAACAAGTTTTTAAAATAAACAAGGCTCTCGATCGCTGGCTATTTCCTACAGCAGCCTCAGCAATTTGTCCATTGCTCTCAAAGTCCGAGCAGTTTGTTCTGTATTATCTATTGGCTGATATTCATATTCATCCAGTGTTTTCAACGCTGTGCAACTTGTTCTATACTATTTGCGGCCAAACGTTTTCTTTCTGAATTCTCTCTGTGGGAGGCATTACCACTGATGCCTTATCACGTTTAATAATTCCTTCAAAAATGTTATTATTGCTACATTGCTTACAAGAATTTTAAAAAAAGAAGCAAGATAAATTACTTTTAGAGGCGGTTATCAATAGATTAACGCAAAGCGAAAAAAAAAATGGAGGGATCGTCTGCTGCTTTTAACTGCTGCAAATATGAGAATGCGTTCCAGAGTTCTTATGCTGATTCCAGTGTATTTTATTTTGTTTTTTTTTATAATAATAATGCCTGCTATTCGGAATCGCGTTGGAACGGAAGAAATGGAATCATCCTCTGTAGTTTTAACATCTGTCATTTTGAATTGTTGTAATGGAAACCTTTGAAATAATTAGCAATACTGTTTTTGTATTGTTTTCCCTTTCATATTGCATGTATCTGATCTGGTTATTTCTTTGTCGTGATTACAAAAGGGTACTTTTTATGCGGTTGGGATTTTTAAATTCATTATGTGTGGTAAATTTATATAATCTTTGAATACATTTTATAAACATTTATTGATATCCTCAATGATCAGTGCTCCTTCATATTTAAACAACAAATAGGAATCATGCTAAGCGCATCGATTATAAAACTTTCTAACACAACGTAGCCTTTTGTGCAATGATTATCAAACTTTGCAGCATTTCCCGAGTAACCTTGAAAAAGCCGTATATTATTATTAATGCAGTTGTGTGAGACCTCGTATTGAAATTACATGATATTTACAATTTTTTAATGAAGAGAAGGCTGTCATAGACTTCCATTGTGCCCAGCCAACAACAAATTTTGTTTACTCTCCAATTTCATTATATAAGATCATTCACACAATATTTCATGTTGGAAATCATACTTAATGTTTATCTTCCCCATTAACAATAGGGTTCAGTAAAGGTAATTTATTTTACTAAGTGCGGTCAATGTCGTACTTAATTACACCATTATTGATGAAAATAAAATAATAATTCAACTACTTAGAAACTATTTTGGAAAATCTTATTAATTTAAATTGATACCCGAGTTCGAAGGATGTATTATGTTGTTTAGGAGTAGTATAATACTGAGTATGAATTAAATTTTAAAGAGAAAAAAGTAAAAATTTTGTTAATTTATGCCATCCGTATGTAGACAGTCCGTGTCCAAATATTAAGGTTGTTATCCTTGATATTTGGACACGGGATATAAAAGATTGGGTTAGGGGTCTGATCCTCCTTTAGTTTACTCAGAAACGCTAATTACAGACAATTACTTACATTTTGAATACATCACTCAAAAAAAAAATTAATTCTATATAGCATTTGGAAACTTTATATTAAAATTTTACAAGATTATATTAATTTTGCAAATTTTATAATTTAGTCTTAACAAACACAACTTACTCTTTTAAGAATTTAAAAATTTAAAAATTTTTAATGCTATTGAATATTTTCACCAGATATTTATTGTAATATTTAATGCTAATCAAATTTTATAGGAAGAATGGACACCCACCCTTAGATGGAGCCCTTACCTGAGAAAGCTATACCTACGCCAATGTGCGTGGACTGTGGAGTATTTATTGGCGTAATTAAGGCTCTCATTTTGCCGCATGTATACCCTACTAGTAATTTTGCTTGGACTACCACCGGCCACGTAGCCAGCCGATGATGGCCCGAGCAAAATTGCTAGTAGGGTATGAGGTATGTATCACAAGGGCTGCTATGTTCTTGTTACTAATTTCAATTCAAAATATGTTAGCTTTTGTTCTGCATTTCAGAAAACTGTTTCGCTATTCTGCCTGTTAAAACATGGAAACTGAAAAATTTTCGTGTACTAATTCTCTTAAGATAACCATAAACACGTAAGTCTTTCCATATCTGGTAATTTATGTGGCAATGGGTGGAAGTAAGATTGTGTATTGTGTATAATATAACAAAAACTCTGCACGAGGGGTATCTGCCTAAGATGAGGGGTGCCTCTGGCGGAGGATTATCTAAGGGATTCTAAAGCTTATTTACATTACAACTGAAGAAAACTGACCAAAACTCCTGGCCAGTTAGATCGACAGCCATGCGATGGGACCCGAACCCGGGACATTCACACTTTCGCTGCCTACGATTTTGAGTGCCTTATCCACTCAGCCAAGGTAGGTCGTGAAATTAAGAAGTTTAGACTATAGTTTGAAACAGTGCACGACCCTCTAACCTAATGTGCTGAAAAATAATTTCTTCTTGGATTAGTGAAGAAATGATATGAAGTAGTCTAGGAGGATGTATTGGCATTCGGAAGGTTATTCGTGCAAATTGTAGTCCTTCAGTCTACCGCCCTATTCTTTCTAAGTTTAGGAGTTTTTTCTCCGCTCCCATTTCTGTCTCTTATTTTGTTCCCCTATTCTTTCTAAGTTTAGGTGTTCTTCCAGCCCATCTTTGTTTTTAGTTTGCTGCCTGGCATAGACTGCCCCTTTGCCCACTGGGATGATGATGGCTAACCCTAATTGAGTTTATTGTGATTTAAACATCTTAAATTGATTTCGGAATAAAGTAACAAAGAGCGGTTAACTAGGAGCAAGAAACATGAAAACCTTCATAACTATAGAAAGAAATGTAAATTGTATTAGCAATAAATAATAGGAAAGGGTTGTGTAAAAGCAATTACGACCCCCCCCCCACCGAAAAAACTTCTCTATATTTCTAATTAATGCTTTCGTATTTCTTTCAGATTTTGTGGAAAAAAAGTTGAAACTTTGGAGATGCTGGTGAAAAGTTATGAAAGAAGGACTGAAATGTATTCTAAATTTTGACCTTGTACCTGTGAAATGTTAAACAAACAGAAAAACATTTCTTGAATGTATGTTCCAATAAAAATATTTCAAGGTTTTTTTTTGTATGAAAGTTACAAAAAATATACATAGAAAAAAATATAGTTAGGAGCTAATAACATTAGCAATTGATTGCAAACACTAATACTATTATTGATATTTTTATTTTTTAGAGATGATCTTGGATAACTGATTTTTATAATTTACGTAGCATTACTTGTTTTAAAGATTCCGATGACTAAGAGTGATCGTAACTTAGTGTGTTAAATGAACACTAAGTGATTATAGATCGCAAAGCATGGCGATTGTACAGTGAAATTGTACAAAAGTTGGCATATATACTAATAATACCTTTATCAGGTTCCACGGTATCTTCTAAAACAATTTGGAAATTATGGGCAACCCTTGAAAAGTTACGGGCTGAACTTAAGTATGTTAGCGAAGTCACGAGCAGTATAATTGGGACTTCTATGGGATTTTGATTGGTTTATATGGGTTTTGGCCGGATGAAAAGCCGTGGCGGGCCACATCCCACCCGCGGCCGGAGGTTGCCCATATGTGCAATGTAGAGTAAAAATTTTTATAAATTCCTGTGTATGTGTATAAACACGTGTTGAAATAATGGAACATCTGTCGAAAATATCTTAATACAGAATAAGGAGAACTGAATACTACAGATTTATAATTGCGAAAATATCTTAATACAGAATAAGGAGAACTGAATACTACAGATTTATAATTGGCATATATTTGTAAATCCAAACCATTCTAGAAACATTTTCTCTATAGTTAAGTCACATTAACAAGTTAGAATTTTCAGTCTAAAAATCATTGCGAATACACTTTATAAATATACTACTTTTCAGCACATTAGATAGGTTACAATAACGAAAAGAAATCGGTCATACTTTCATATTTGCAATTATTTAACTACATTTTAGATATAATGCATAAACAGTTTTATTGTGAAATTTGTAAGAAATAATGAACGATTTTTATAAACTTAAGTCGCCTAATAAATTAGTATTTTCAGAAAAACTTTTTCTTAATCAAAACTTTCCTTAATTTTTTTAAGTCCATCCCTCCCTCTCCCCATAACCACAATGGTTTCTTGCTTTAAAATCTAAATATTCCAAACATGGGGGGCAGGGTAATTATATAAATACATAAGTACTAGTCTGTACTATATATTTATATAAATGCCCTCACTCCCATATTTTTAATATTGGAATATTTTTTTAGATTTAAATCAACTATTTTTGTTGGGTGGAAGAGGGGAGTACTTTTCCAAAGAAAAAAAATGAGGAAAGTTTTCATATAGAAAAAATGTTTCTGAGAATTCTGATTTGTTATGGAGGCTTAAGTTTATGAAAAAAACGTTCATGATTCGTTAAAAAATTTCAAAATAAAACTGTTTATGCATACTATCTAAAATGTCGTAAAATAATTGTAAATATGAAAGCATCACACCGATTTCTTTTCGTTATTGCAACCTATATAAAGCGCCGAAAAATGGTGGTGAATTGTCGTTATTTAAACGCATTTAAATCGTTGAAAAATGGTCGATAAATAGGCGTATTATCATTTCTGCATCGGTTTAAAAATGTTGGGAAATGGTTGCTATACAGATACACTAACGTTTCTGCAACGGTTTTAAAACGCTGTAAAATGCTCGCTTAGTACGTCCGTTTTAACGATTTTAAAACGTTTGAAAATGGTGTCAAAATAGGTGCATTATCGACTCTTTTTCCGTTTCGGCAAACGTTTATTAAACGTGGGAAATAATGGGTGTTAAACCGGTGGAAAGCGATGACACATTTGCGAATTCATTGCGTTACAGGTTGACGTTTTTGCAACGGAAGGCGATACCGTGTTAGCAACGTTTTAAAAACGGAATCGTGCTACTTGGGTTACCACCAAGTGAGAATGGGGATAAGTATCTAATTACTGTTATTTGCATGGCCTCTGAATTTCCAAATACTGTACCTGTGGCTGACATTAGCTCTATTTCAGTTACAGACACTATATTGCAAATATTTAGCAGAGTTGGTTTTCCTCGTGAAGTGCAGTGCGATCAGGGAACTTCCTTTACGACAATTTGACTAGCGAATTTTTCGATAGATTCGACATAAAAGTTAGTCACAGCTCAGTGGTGCACCCCCAGTCAAATCCAGTAGAAAGATTTCATAGAACGTTGAAGTGACTGTTGAGAGTAATGTACATTGAAGCATGATCGGAGTGGGAACGCCACCTTCCCGCAGCTTTGTTCGCGTTGAGAACCGTTACCCATGAGAGAAGATGGTTCTCGCCGGCCGAGCTTGTTTTTAGAAAAAAATCCTAAGAACACACGAAGCACTGCTGTAAGACCATTGGGCGGATCCTCCTGAGGAAGAGTTCGCTGTGACTGAACATATTTTCAGATTAATTAATCGATTAAAGCGATCACAGGACTTAGCGGTTGAAAGGTTAGGGGAGGTGTAGCTTAAAAGGAAAGCCTGGTATGACCGCAATGCTTTCAAACGCGAATTTAAAGAGGGGGACCAAGTGTTGGTCCTGGCTACTTGCAGACCCAATAAGTTAGCAGTTCATTGGGTCGGACCCGAAATGGTTGCAGCAAAGATATCAGACACAAATTACGTAGTAAGGTTTAATGAGGGGAGAGAAAGATCGCACATCTATCATATTAATATGATTATGACGTACCATAAACAACCCGAACATATTAATTTGTTAGGTTGTGCGGAAGACACTCAAAATCATGATATTGATATTCCGAGTTGGGAAATTGATCCCACCGTTTATGATTTTCAAGAAATTGTTCAATCAAGTGAGTTAAAGAAAACATTACATGATTTTCAAATCACTCAATTATCACAGTTGCTAAACCAATTTTCGGAATGTTTTTCCAACAATCCAGGATTAACACATCTGGTAGAGCACGAGATCAAGCTAACTAACGGTAATATCATTAGGTCGAGACCATATCGAATGTCACAAAGACAAAATGAAATACTGAAGGCTGAAATTGAAGGGATGTTGCAACTAGGGGTGGTTGAAATCGGCGAATCCCATTTTTAAGTAGCCAATGCTATTAGTAGAGGTCCCTAATAAGGATCCTAGATCCTAGGCCTTGCTTGGACTGTTGCCGGTTAAACGAGGTGATTCAAACGGAATATTTCCCTCTTCCAAATATATAAGAGCGAGTAGAGCAGGTAGCTGCAGCTAAATTTATAACTCTTTTAGACTTAGCAAAGGGTTATTGGCAAATTCCTTTAAGTAAGGACGCACAGAGATATGCTGCCTTTTGTACGCCCTTCGGCAGGTACAGACCCTTGAGGAGCAGCTTCAGTCTGAAAAATGCCTCTTATTTTTTCAGTAAGCTCGAGTGTGTTGTTAAAGGGGTTTGAAGAATTCGCCGTCCCCTACTTACACGATATTGTCATTCTTTCCACTACCTGGGACTCACATTTAAAGAATATTTACATGGTTTAGGGCAAAATTAAAGAAGCGAAGCTTACATTAAAACCATCAAAATGAAAATTTGCACAGGACCACGTGGTATATTTGGGACATAGGGTCGGACAAGGTTTGCGATCTCCATCGGAAGCTGAGATTCGGAGTGTTTTAGAATTTCCCACACCTAGGACGAAAACACAAATTCGAGCTTTTCTCTGCTTAGCGGGGTATTAGATTAGGTATATTAAAAACTACTCCATTATCTCCGCTGCTTTAACAGATGCTCTTAGGGGAAAAGCCCGTAAGGGTGAGGCCACTTGGACGGCTGACTCCGATGAAGGTTTTCAGAAGTTAAAAGAAAAATTAGCTTCTAAGCCGGTCCTTCACGTCCCAAATTTTGATCAGGGATTTACAGTGCAGAGTGATGCCAGTAATGTGGGAATGGGGTTGTATTGGCGCAGGTAAATGAGGAAGAGGAAGAGCACCCTATTCTTCATTTAAGTAAAAAATTTTCGGACACCGAAAGACGCAACAGCACCTCTGAAAAAGAATGTGCCAGCATCATTTTTGTTGTAAAAAAAATTACGCTATTATTTAGACGGTCGAAATTTCAAAATTGTAACGGACCACAACCCATTTGTTTAAAATCTTCGCAGAATCCAATCCAAGGCTACTGCGCTGGGCACTTGCCTTACAACTTTACAATTTCGAAGCAATTCATCGCTCTGGAAAGAAAAATAAAAACGCAGATAGCCTTAGTAGAGCGTTTGTTGAGGAAGGTGAGAATGTGTACACGTTTTTTATATAAGTGTTTTTTGCAAATATTATTACGTGTAAATTCTAGTATTGCTGTATCATGTTTTAAATTTTGTGTTCATACATTCCTTGGCAAGTTACTGCACGGGTACTTTCTTGAAGTATTTTGGAATATATTTTTAGTAAAATGTTTTTGAGTTTGAGAAGTTTAACCTGTATAAAGCAACTCAAGAGGTAAATTCAACTCAAAACAAGAAAAAGTGGTGTGAAAGTGACAGTTTAAACTGTGTGACATTCTGTGCTTAAAGCTGGTAATTTTAACTGTGTGAAATTTGTGCTTATAAACTTTCCACTGCGTGAAAAGTTTCCTTGAAGATGGGAGGAGTTGTACTATCTCCCACCGCCGTATGTTTTCACCTGGATTAACCCAAGGTCAAACTTTTCGACCTCCGAAGGAATCGGGTGATGACTCACTCTTTTCCGTGGGAAGAGAGATTTTTTTCGCAATGATGTTTTTTTTTCTCTCTCGGTGTAGAGGGGGGGGTCGAATCGAAGGATGAAGAGGGAGAGAACCATGCGCGTCGGCAAGTGGGGTCAAACGGGTCACTTGAACTCCCTGGAAAATGTGACCTTTTTAAAAAAACATTAGGCATCATATACAAAAATGTCATATGCCCCCTTTCCGCAAGTAAAATAATTTGTGTATTTTAACATACTGCAACAAGTCGCTGTAAAATTTCTGTGAAAAAAAGATTATTTTCCTAATTGCTAACATGTTTCAACCAAGGACGAATTAAAGGGGAGGGACGTAAGGGGCAATCGCCCTCTCGTTAAAAAAAATCAATTTAAAAAACCCTATTTTACTTCCATAAAATGGATGTGTTTGTGTATGGAAATCTTCCAACTAATCTCCGCCCCCCCCTCCACACACACAAACAAAATTGCACTAATCTGTCGCAGATTTCAACAGATGTGTGGCATCTTTACAGAAAATCAGAACATTTTCATATTTTATCTTATAATCTTATTTGTTCTAACATTAATATTTAAGATACATTTTTCTCCTGAAATGTAATTTTATCATTTCAAGTTTATTATCCGTTTATTTGACTCACATAGTTCTATAGTTTTATTTTTACATTCCATAATTTGCTTGTCAAGCGTATTTAAAGAACTAAGTTTTTATTTTCTTTCTATTCATTATCAACAAACTAGATTCTACCCACGACTTCGTCCGCGTCGGCTTCCATAGAGATGCTAGGTCCAGAGAGAAATGAAGCATGCGTGAATAACAAAATAAAAATAGTTTGATGACACTAGCACTATAGACCAATGTGACAGTAAAAAATCTTTAAACTCATTTCTGTAGTTACAGAGATATCCATGTAGCATGCATTAGAATATTTTTGAGTGTCCTTGTAAAAGAACTATTTATGATATATGCATGAAAGGTATCCTATAATACTCAGGAGTAGTGCAGCTTTCTATTAGTGAAAAAAAGTTTTAGAATCTGTTCAGTAGTTAAAGAGATGCCCACAGAGAGTAATGTATCAGAATCGTTTTGAGTGTCTCTGTAAAAGAACGATTTATGCTAAATCCATGAAAGGTAGCCTATAATACTCAGGAATAGTGTAGCTTTTTATTAGTGAAGAAAGATTTAGAATCGGTTCAGTAGTTACACAGATACACGAAGAGCGTAATGTAATTCTCATAAGAGTCCCTCTAAAAGAAGTATTTACGAAATATGCATGAAAGGTAGCCTATAATACTCAGGAATAGTGTAGCTCTCTATTAGTGAAAAAAGTTTTAGAATCGGTTCAGCAGTTACAAAGATGCCCATAGAGCAGTAATGTATTTGAATAATTTTGAATGTCTCTGTAAAAGAACTATTTATGCTCTTTGCATGAAAGGTTGCCTATATGTTAATCCAGGGTATAAGCTATCTTCATTCCAAGTTTTTTCCAAATCCATTCAGACGTTTTTGCATGAGTGAGTTACAATTATCCAAATACACAAACATAGTACATATTTATAATATTAGTAGGATCTAAAAATTTATGAACTTCAAGAAACACGTTTGACTTAATTCTTTCTTATGCGTTTTATTTTGGCGTAAAACTGACGCAATTTCCATGCCATTTCATGTTTTACAAATGCACGCTATTCTGTAAATTGCATTTATGCTTTCTTTCGAAAATATTGGTCAATGTATTTGTTATTGCTTGTATTACCTTATTCATATTTGTATCTTGTCGCCAATCCGCTTCTGGCAACCCTATCGATGAGTTCTGTGTGGTAGCTGTGATTTTCGCCTGTAGTCGTCTCGTTTGTAAGCCGTAAGCGGGGCATCGTTGTACCCTCTTGACTCATTTAAATTTAAATAGTCACAGAATAAAGAAATTAATTGTTGATCATTCGTCTTACAGTCTACTTTTTTCGTATCGCATCATTTCTGGTCCTTAATCATCGCCGGAGGACCTATGGATAAACA
>JAWZYV010017747.1:0-32301 GCA_038373885.1 Cheiracanthium punctorium
TGAACGTCCTCAATATGGTCAGATATATTTATGAGATAACCAAGACGCTGTTAGTGAATGCATGGACAACTCCCATAGTATCAGCCAAGATCTTCGTTGACAACCTTGCTAACGTACTCTCCGCTGCAGAAGGAAATGAGGCACCTTACGTTACACTACGTTTTGCACAACCCTGAAGGCACCGGCCATCGAATATTTAGGATCCCTCTTCAAAACAAAGTATGTGCCATTGTAACATTGAATGCGGACCAAAGCTTTCATGATAATGAATAAGTGATCCAAAAACGATGTAAATCTTTGGTAATCATGAAGATTATTGATAAGTGTCCAGCCATTTGCGTGCCTATTATTTTACACTTAAGGAGCCTTTAGATTCTGAGCATGGCCCGGTAACATGGTACTACATACATAATTGAAGATGCAAATTTTATAATGAAGACCAAAAATTAAAAAGAAGGCAGTAAAGAGGGTTATCGACATTGAATGTTTTTTGTTTAATATTTTTAGGAAATGCAATATTTTTATGAAATTCATTCATCTTTTTAGAAAGTAATGGCTTACAAGTTTTTATGAGAGATCTTCCTACTAACACGCCCGTTGCAGAGACCAAAGAGATTCTCGTTTGCAGAAATATTTATGCCATACATGCCACTCAAATCCTTAATACAAAGAATAAAAAGCCGCCACCCCCTTTTCCAGGTTGCAAAACTTATTTTCCTTTAAAATTAATGTTGAAAGGTTCAGCACCCCCGTTGACCCCCTGCCCCCCTCCCCCATAAAAAGAATTGCAACGCTCGAACTGTCAAAAATTCTTTCACGTTTCTAAAAGTTGTATTACAAATCTGAATGTGTTATCTGCGGTCTTTCGCAGATTTCTAAAAAAAGTACCCTTAAATTTAATCTTGAAAAATTCCGATACGTACTGCTACAGTTGTAACAGTGGCAATTCCCATGCTGCAAGTTACAAGGGTTGCGAAATATTTCCTAATAATCGTAGGCCTTCCAATAACTTAAACACTAAATCTATTTCTGAAATTAAACAAACTTCTGAACCCATAAATTAAAACAAACCTATCTATTCTTCCAAATTCTATGCTAAGCCTGTAAACATTTCAAAACTGCATAATCTATATAAATAAAACAGACTATAAATTAGTAAAATGATAGTTTGAATGTGTCTCGCGTAGCTCCTCGTAGACGGGTGATCCTAGACCTACCAACTTTTGTATGGAAATACTCCAGGACGATTCCAGACATACCTGGAAGCGATTTTTTCGAAATTAGAATTATTTTAGGAGCTATCGATAAAAAACGTGTCGCAAAAGGCTAATTTTTGTTCTCCGCCATTTCGCAATTGTAACCCCGCAGTGGAAAAAGGGAGAATTAAGCATATCTGGGTTGCCATATTTGACCAGTTTATTAAATGATTCAGACTCTTGAAGTAAAAATAAAAGAATAACGTTTTTTTTTTGCAAGGTTATTTTTTAATTAAAATATCGTGTGCATATGAAATCATAGCAGGAATGAAATGTTTTATACTCTAAAGAAAAATAGGATTTGGACATTTTCCGAAACTAAAATGTGCAACTTTTTAATTTGGCAAAAAATAAAATGGTTCATACGCGATTTTGAGAACATGTGATTCTAGCGCTTGGTTCT
The DNA here is from genome assembly GCA_038373885.1 of Cheiracanthium punctorium. NCBI lineage: Eukaryota > Metazoa > Arthropoda > Arachnida > Araneae > Cheiracanthiidae > Cheiracanthium > Cheiracanthium punctorium. Next base: position 1,660 of record JAWZYV010017747.1, read on the forward strand.
ATTTATCGTCATTTTATGGTCTGCTACTTGGATTATGAATACATCTGAATAAGTTTTTAAAACTTTCATTCAGTTCGAATTGTGCATTTTTCTGCGCAGCTCTTTTCCATCTATTTCTAATGTATTACATCCAGAAAAAGGATTTTAGAAATATCAATTTTAGTTTTGTTTAATCACACTCATAAACAATGATATACTTTCCAACTTAATGGAATAAGGAAAGAAAATAAGGAAGACCCATGGATTATAATACGTTTTTAATATATAACACTTTAGTGCGTATTTAAAATCTGGAAGTGTTTCAGATTTTCTTACTTTTTTTCCCTTTCCCTTTTTTGATTAAGGCCAATATACCCAGAAGCTTTTCAGAATTAATATAGGACGAAAATATTTTGTACCTTTTTGTAGGTTTTTATTATTTAACCATCTTATTTTTGTAACCAGGGGCGGCCCGACACGGTAAGCAATGCACCTGGACGCCGGCTTCGAAGGGACGTCATTTCGAACTCAAAAAATAAGTAGAGCATGAAAGGGAGCGTCTTTTTCACGTAAGCAGGGGGCGCCACTTACCCTAGGGCCCCTCCTGTTTGTAACCATCTTAATTTTAAATTCCAATCAGAATCTGAGAGATTTCAGTGCCAAGGAACCCGATGAGGAACAGGATTGTCTGCGAAAAAGATTTATTAAGATGGCGAATCAACTGGTAGCCGGAGAAGGCTAGTAATTAATAAACTATTTACAATTAAACGATGTGGTTTGTACAGAAATATTTAGACATATATACACGAGATTTTTGTTTATAATAAAAACTATTTATTTTATATTACTTTCATTTTGACCAAAAGGTAGCGTTAGTATTTCTTGTAGAATACAATCTTACCTTGTGTGAAATAAACAGATAAATTAATTGCGCATTATCTTGGTTATAAGGATGTTATTTTGATGTTGGTTTCAGAAATACTTCGGCACAAGCGGTTTTCGAAGATTCAAGAAATTGAATTTTACGGAATTCCAGAAAATTTTTATCTTTAACTTCTGTGTTTACACAAGCTACCTTTGAGATATAAACATTTAAAATATATAACAGTTTAACAAAACTAAGAATCCGCAAGTTTAGGCCTCAACATGGCCGAATGTATTATTCTCTGAACATGGTAGACGGATGAAGTGTGAAGGTCTCGCGTTCGGTTCTATTGCTCGGTTGTCGATCTAACGGTCTAGAATTGTGCTAGGCGTTATATAGATGTAACGTGAATACACATTATAACCTCTTAAAAAGTCATCTGGCCAAAGTGGCCCGCGTTGGCAGATGTACCTAATGAAGGCTTGCCATAGCAGAAAATAGGAAACATTCCGCAAGTTTAGTTGTACGTTCCTATCGCACAATTCCGGCTGTGAAAAAAGGAAAAGGAGGATTTCTGTGACAAGGCTATGATTAAAAAAAAAAAAAAAAAAACGAGTAAAGGGACTCGTTCGAAAATCGTGAAAGAAGCAATATTCAGGAAGTCTGTTGACGTCGTAAGTTTTGGAGCAAGATGCGAACAGACAATCGACATCTACGGTGTTTGATAAATGCAGTGCACGTGTAATTAAACGACGAACAGTAATTTATTATGGAAATATTAGGCGATCTCTAAAGATTCTGCTGGGAAAATATCCACATAAAATGTAATTTGAGCAAGAACTGAAATAAACTGACTCGAAAATAGTCAAGATTATGCTAACTGGGTTCTTGTACAAATGGAAGATGATCCCGTTTGGCTTTTAAATGTTTTGTAGACAAAGCAGACTTTTCACTGTGGGGAAGTGTTAACATGCACAACTGCCATATATGGGCAAGAAAAAAATATACGCAGTATCGTTGAAAAACCGCTTCACGACGTAAAGGTGACAGTGTGGTGCGGTTTCACCGCATCACTTATCATTGGTCCCTTTTTCTTCGAGGAAATGTTTGACACATTTTAAATAGTTTCAGTCATAGGTGATCGACATCAAGCGTTATTAAAAAATAATGTCTTGCCTTACTTGCAATAGAGACAATCAGTGTATTAATTCAATAACATTTATGCAGGATGGAGCTCCTCCGCACTTAGCTCCTTTCACGACACTTCTGATGTCGGCATTTGGAGACAATCCTGTCCTTAGTCGCACGAATGGTCCCCTAAAGTCTACAGATCTTAAACCTTGAGACTTCTGATTGTGAGGCTATTTGAAGTCACGAATGTATAAAATTCGGCCTATGCTTTTGGCCCAGTTAAAATTAGATATAGGCCGCCACGTGTCAGGTAGACCCTCTGAAATGCATTTTAACGCGGTGCACCGCTCCTTCCGTCATCCACTGCAGTAATTCTCCATGATGGTGAAAATATTGAATAATTCTAATATTTAATTGCAATATTGAAACACTTTTATTGATCAAAATGAGCTGTATCATAATTTTATAAGTTTATTTAAATACTGCGCTACCTTCTGGTCAAAAATATATTGATAAAATAAATATTTTTCATTCAAAACAAAAGTATCTCGTGTTTCTAAGCATTTTTCAAACGCATTGTTTTATTGTAAATAGTAGTTAAGTAAAATTAAAAAAAAAGTCTACTGACACTTGGATTACCCGGCAATTAAAAATAACGACAATAATGGTTACTTAAATATATGCGTGAACCTGAAGCATATTTTTGATCTCGCCAAAATTCTTAAATAAAAACTTCCTTGTACTGCAAAAAAAAAAGTCTGTTAATCAGGCACAAAAAAACTATCATCCAGGATGCCAGTTTATTTCCGTATATTTTACAGAATTGTTCCGTATTTTTTTCTTTATACGGAAGATTTCTGTAAAACAAACTGAGAATCTTTAAAATTTATTGGAGACTTCTGTAAAAAAAAACAAAAAAAAAAACAACGGAAATAAACTGGCGTTCTGGCTGACAGTTTTTTTCCCTGTAAATTTAACAGACTTTTTCTGCAGTGGGTCTCGACAGTTTCGAAAAAACATCAAATGTGATACTCTGAAAAGTAAAATTATTACTCAAGATTCTGCCATTAACAAGTTAAATGCTTTCTTTCTCAAGACTTAATCTCCTCAAGATAGTAGTGACTAGTTATTTTATGTTAAGGCTTTAATGTTTCTTTAATATTCGTTACTGGACCTTAGCTAGAATTTCTCATTCTAAGATTATGAATTCCATTTGCTATACGAAAGGTAAGGGGGGATTCACCCCTCATACTCTAAATTAGCTTCTAGATGAAGAAGAAGAAGGTGCAAAACACAGCGCCCCTGAAAAGTGATCAACAAATCACGAGCCCAATAACCCAGTCTAGCCAACCAACATCATCAACCAAGTGGCAAGTGGGACATACGATAAAAAAATCCCGGGGAAAGTTTGGAAAGTAACACAGGAAAAAACCCAGAAGAAACAATTGAGATACTGCTTAGAGAGGAAGACAGTAAAACATATATGGAAAGGACTGATCTGGGTAGAAAATACTCGGGATATGAGAAAATATCTATTCCAAATGAGAAGCGATTATCAATTAAAAGAGGCCTGACATGCCCTAGGTCGAAATGTTCCCTAAAGGGATAATAATCACAGCCGGATATGCAAATCGTCTGAATTGGTGACAGTAAAATATACCATGATTTTTGCCCTCTTTGTTTCCAAAGGTATACATTATTACTTAAGCCACATTTCTAGAAGTTCACAAGTTGTGATTTATCATAATTTTAATCGCTCTTTTGTAATATAATAAAGGCCATGAATGTAAATTTACGAATGACCCGAATATAGGTTAAGGAAACAAAAACTTTGTTTATATTAATTTTCGTTAGCGTATTATTTATAGTACGTACGAAACTCCCAGGAGTATTGCCAGGCAGGTTTTAGCTGAATAACAACTATAGCGATCACTCAGGCCACCTCAAATTAATTAAATACAAAGAAATCTTAACAGAAAGTCTTTACCATCACAAATCCTTGCAATTGCTTCCGATTCATTCTGATTTTATGAATTTGCAGAAACAGATAAAAATGTAAAATGCACGTGTTAAAAAAAATATGTGTATAGATAATTTAAAATAATCGTGTATGTGTTTAATTAAAGAACATTATTTTAGTAATACATAGCTAGTGCATGCAATCACCTCTCATTTAAGGGGATGAAAATACTCAAACACAAAAAGTCTTTAAAATATTCCTCATTTAAGAGGTAAAATTTAAACTGAAATTTTGTTGGCGATTTATTGTTATTTTCATTCTTTCAAGAAAAAAGAATGTATATCATTAAAAATTTAGATAAGTACCTACATATTTCAGTCTGATTTCCATCACTTAAAAATAAACCACATTAGTTAAAGATACATCTTATTATTCTTGGCTTTTAAAATTAAAAAAATATTTAAAATATGTTTCTTTTAAAATATATGAATCTTATTAATTTAAATGCCTCTTCATGTGGGAGCTTAGAATGAACAACAAAAATGTATACACTCCTCAAACGACAAAAAAAAAAGAAAAAAAAACTCAAATTAGCATTAAAAAAATCTTCTTAAAAATCAATATTGTATATTATTTAAACATTCTTTTTAAATCTTGTCTTTCAGTATTTGAAATATTAAATGTTACCCCAAATATTTTTTCGCTTATTTTTATGTGACGTTCTTCATTTATTAAAGGAGCTTATGTTCTTCGTTTTTTGTAATACAGAATTTTTAAAAAAATGTTTGACAAGAAGTGTTTAATTATTAAAATCGCACATAATCTAGCAAAATTAAGGGGTGTGTTATGCATGCGTTATAAAATGTCACAAAAAGTTATAAAGTGATAATCGTTTTTTTTTATTGAATCTTGCCAATAAAATACTAACACAAACATGCATGCATCCTGTATGCACAAATTACATTCACATCCAATCACAAAAAGATTACAGTGTAAAGAAAGTTTCATATTTTAAGTTTTAAAACGCACATCCCAAAAGAAAAAAAGGAGATATTATATTTATATTCTATAAGTTTCAATTTTTTTTAGAACAATGCTGTCTCTATTGTTTTAGAATACGCTGCTTGTTTCCTGGGTTCGTCGTTCTTAAGTCCAGTAGGTGTAGAAAATTCTAATCCACTTGTCAGGATGGAACACTAACTTTATTGCTTCTGGAACTTCATCGTACAATCAACTGTACAAAATTCACAAGTACAATCAGACAGTAATGTGCTTATAACAGTCCGCTTCGCACAGAATCTTTCACAAATGCTGTATTTCTCACCTAAAATAAAACACATCCACAGGCAAAATTTCAGTGGAAATATACGAGGGAAATCACTAACACGAATATCGCCCATGTTCTTACAAGAATTATTGCCAGGAGACAAAGAACGTAGATTTGGATATCTGGAATTTCATTTTGAGTAAGCAAATTGAAAATCCGGCGTTCGCTAGCGGCATTCTTTGTACCACTGAGTGTCCATTTACAAGACAAGTAGTAATAAATACACAAAATAGTCACTGCTGGTCTCTTCAAAACCTGCATATCATTCGCTCGAACAGACATTAGGTGCGTTGGGAAGTAAATGTTTAGTGCAGCATACGGAAAGGGATCTTCATTGGGCCATATTTTTCCGATGGCGCTTTAACATCCGAAAGGTATGCACTGATTTTAGAGGGCCCAGTGAATGAATTCTTAGACGAATGTGTTTCACTACGAGATCTATCACAAATGTGGCTTCATTATGATGGTGTTCTAGCACATAAATCACTAAAGCCTCGTACTGTTCTAACCGAAACGTTTGCAAATAATATGATTGGGTACGGCGGTCGGTTGAGTGGTCTCCAAGATCACCAGACTTGAACCCCACAGATTACTTTCTCTGGGATTTCTCAAAGTATAAGAAAAAGAATCAACAAGTCCATCAGAGTTACTAAATCGTATATGTGTAGCCTGCAGCTGTGTAACAATGAATATACTACGTAAAGTACAGGAAGAGTTTTCTACACGGGTCCATATTTGCGCTGCAGCCGAAGGAAGCCACTTTAATCAAATGTTACGCTAACAGGATTTGTAATATTATTTTAAGTTTCTGAAATGCATACATTCTTACTTTAAATGCTCCATTTTCTAATTTAATGTTTAATGAAGTGTTATTATCTCTTGTTTTTTTTCTTTTAAGTTACTAACACAAGTTTATTAAAAAAAAACTCTTTGAAAAATTCTATTTTCAGTATAAGATATGTTTTTATGTTAATTTATTGGATACATATGGTCAAACGTTGATCCTATTTATTGCAATTTGCATTCATAAAATAGTTAATGAAATTGCTAAAAATATTACAAGGTTCAAAACCATGCACATTAATTTTTCTCAAATTCATTTTGCATAGAAGCCCTGTTTCGCAGCTCAAAAAGTGACCTAGCTTTAAGCATCTGTAACTCTGAGAATTTTGGTCGTAGTAGGACGAATTTTTTTATTGTGCATGAAATTGTATTTAGAACATTTTTCTAACAATAGCTGATTCGAGAGCGGGACCGCATAAAAATTTATATACATATATATTTATTTATTAAATCAACATTTCTTTCTTTACTTATTATTGGCAAATTAATTACATTTTTTGTAAAATAAAAATGGAGTTTTGACGCTACTATCATTATGATTATCATTATCATCAGTATTAGGGAGTTTTTGAGTAGCGGTTTCACTCACGGTAACGCTAACGTGAAATGCCATTGGACAGTACAGCGCACGCGCATTTATAAAATAAGTTTTATGATTGGTCCGGATAGCAGATAGCGTTAGCGTTAACCTAGGGAGAAACGGTATATGCAAAATCTCCCTATTATTATTATAACTATTTTACATTCAGGGTAGTAAACCTTAGTCATTAGTAAATTTTTTGTCCCTATTCACAGTTCAAAATAGAATATTTTTTGAGACATACCATTTTGACTCCTTCAAAATTTCCCTGGAACGGTTTTAGCTCTGGGTCATAAATGTTCTTTGACTGAAAAAAAGAAAGCACATTGCGCCGTTTCGCTAGCATTTCATTCATCAATACGGACACATTACGGATTCTTTTTCTTTTGCAAGAAAAGAATAATCCATAAAAACGAAACCTTCAGCTTGTGCGAATGGCCAAAGTCTATAAAGCTTTTATCTGCCAGACATGTTCCGTCAACTGCTCTGATTTATGTGAGTATCTAGAGTCGAACTGTTCCATAAGCTACGACGTGAACGCTTGACTTCACCTTTTGGACTGCGGCTTCACGATAGGGATGACATTTTTTTTCTGTTTTTTTTTTTTTTTAACTTCAGTACATTTTCGTGAAATGCTTTTCGTGCAGAATTCTACTATATTGATTGAAATGCAGCAAAAATAGTTGTTTAAACTCAGAGAAAGAAAAGATAACTTCGGAAACATTTTTAATTTTATTAATCGTAATTTTGAAAGAAGTAATGTACTTCTAAGATTTCAATACGTGAAACTTGCGTAATCATAGATTTTTTGTGATTTTACATTATTTTCTTATTTCGGCAGTTTTATGCGGATTTTTTTCGTGAAAATTTGGCAATATTGATTGAAGTGCAACTTCAATAGTTATTTTAAGCTTTGAGAAAGAAAAGATAATATGGACAGCAAAAGCTTTTCATTTTATCATTTGTATTTTTATATTTTTACATATATTTTATGTATTTATTTTTGAAAATATTTAAACCCTTCAAAGTATTCAATACGTGTAAGCTCTGCAATCATTGTTGTTTTTACTTCATTTTCCTATATGAATGCGTTTTTGTGAAAACATTCCTTTAGAGAATTCGATTATATCGATGGAAGTGCAGCTTCAATTGTTATTTTAAGCTTTGAGAAAGAAGACACAACTTTATGAACAGAAAAAGAAAACATTTTTCTTTGTAAATATATATTTTTGTAAGTACAGAAATCTTTCAATGAACTTATTTTTGTAACTCATATAATCAAAGACTTTCGTCATTTTTACATTTACTTTTAAGTTTACAGTTCAACTCATACTATTTACTTAAGAGCATGAAGAATCAGTAATACGCGAAATCCAACTTATAAGAAAAATTAATTTTATATTTCTCTTTTTTGTAAATTGCAAAATTATTAATGATTTAAGGCAATGGGATGGAGAATGAATAATAAATTCAGTTTTAAAAATTCATCTCAAATTTTATAAATGCGAAAATTATAAAACATTTAAGTCAGTTTACTAAAAAAAAAAATCAAAAAATCGCTGATAATTGCAGAGGTCCACAGAAAAGAATAAACTCTTAGTTTACCTTTTTTGACAAGAGTCTTGTGTTTAAGGTTACGGTATTTAGTTAATGTTTTGTTCAGTACTTGTAAAAATTATTTATGAAAATTTTATAAAAAAAGATTCAAAAATAAAATTCAAAAATAGTACTATTTTCCCAACCCATTACATGTTTAAAAGATAAGAAATTTTGGAAGAGTCTTCAGGGAGAATTTTTATTGTTTTAACTGAAAAAAATGTTTTAACTTCTTCAGTAGGATATACTATGTGTGTCCGAAAAATTCGGTGAATGGTGTCGTAAATCAAATGAAACAAGAGTGGCAAACCGAATAACTTTACAATTCTTTAAAGTAATCACACCAATAGCTAGAACCCATTTCTGATTTATAGCTAAAGGAAATTGCAAAACTCTTTTTTTGGAATCACAGGTAATTATCGTTGTCATATGCTGTTCTGAAACCGTAGACCTTTTAAGATTCAATAGTGACGGGGAACAAGAAGAAATCTGCAGTTGCCATATTTAGATAATATGGTGGGTAATCAAACTGGTCCCCAGATGCTCAGTCTTCATAGCTTCGTTTTTGTCTCTAGAACGTTCGAATCACTAAGAATACACCTTTTATTCACTTATGCCACACTGTAAATTTTCATGTGGCTCTGAAGTAAAACTTGAATTGCTTGAATTGGCAGTGACACACTGACGGTGTTAAATTTTTCGTAGCACGCACATTCGCGGAACTGTCTTGAGTCGGACGATAGGGATTTTAGTTACGGTATCGCTCACTGCCTTTGCGTGAGTGCAGTATCCTAGGCAGGGCAATTTTTAAAATACTGGACTATATTCATGAACAGGTTTGTCCAACTGTATCGAATTTACTTAACAGTGTACACGAACACTGATGAAATGCTGATGAATGGACAGAATCATCATAAGACCACTGTATCTGGGAGTCCGTTATGGTAAAAGCGAGGGAATTTTTTTCAAAGGAAAACTTGTTTAATATGTGTTACATATCCCTTTAAATCTTAACAGTAATTGTTACAGTGTTATCAGGCCACAGAACGTCACAAAGCATCTATTCTCTCGCCTGCGTTGAATTTTTTATAACAATGTTTCACTTCGAGTGTCGAATTCTTTTCGAATTTATTGGCTATTAAAATGACTGGGTCTCAAATCCTGGACATTACTAAGAGCCCGAGACAAACCATGACGACTGTGAGAGTCCATAGAGATACAATAACTGCCGTCTTAAACATTTAAATCCTTTGTTTAGAAATGGAAATCTGTACGACCTTGTTTGAAAATAAATGATAAGAGATCTTAATAAATATTTGTACCTGCTTAAAAACAATGTGTAGGGTGCCTAAAGAAGACTTCACACTTTATTCAAAAGTTTTTTAAAAGTTAATTTTTATTCAACTAAGTAGAAAATATTTAAAAGTACTTATTAAATACATTTTGAATTTTAGCATCCAGACAAAAGATGTACGAAACTATATAAACTGTGTTTCTCTCTTTAAATAAAAATCAGGTAAAAGTGAAAAAAAAATATACCTCTCTGTATTTACAAATTTTATTAATATAATTCCAAATTAGTTAATGAAGTATGTTAAAATGTTTAAAATCAATAGATTTGTTTAGAGTTTTTATATAAGGTGCAAGCTGTGAAAAGTTTACAATTGAAATCATCATTAACGAACATTAACCAATAGAACTTCGCCTTATTTCTTAAAATTTTTAATAGTTTTTACCATAAAAAAAGTAAATGGAAGTAGCAATAAAAGTGATCATAGGTAATTTTTCTGGGGAGAAACGTTAGATCATCGATTAAGTGATTAATTTATTCAATGGAACAAAAATATAAAGTGACATTTCTTCACAAAAACTTTCCATCTCATCTGGCACTAGCTTATAATTAAATGTTGAATTACTTCTAATAACAATGTAGTGCTGAGAAGGACCATCATCCTTATCTCCTAATCGGACTATTCATCTTAACGGTGTTGTTCGAAAAAATCATGGGATTTTGGTACATAAGTACAAATAAACTAATTATGCCAGGAACTTCAAAATTTTGAAAGTCTCTTTACAACATACTGAAATAAACAATAAATCTGTATCTGTTTCAAAACTTTTAGAAAAAATTCTTAAAAATCGGAAATTTTCGCAAAGCGTGTCACTCTTCGAAAAATCTTGCAGCTCAGATCCATGTTTAAGAATTTTTTCTGAAAATTTCATAAAAGCTACAGCTTTTTCGCTTATTGCAGTGTGTAAAGCAGCTCATGAATAACCATATGGAATTTTCTGGAGACCATGGTGCTATTAGTTTATTTCAATTTGTGTACCAAGACTAAAAGAGTTTTTTTTTCTTCGACAGACACCCTTAAAATACTGACGATGCCTATGTATAACTAAAAAAGCATACTCTCAAACTTGTTTTGCTTCATCCTTGAAAACTGGAGGAATCATCGATATTTTAGAGAATAAGGAAATTTAATCATAAACTCGACAAATATAAAAAAAAATATAATGGCTTGATTTTAAGGCTGTAAACTTAACAGTACTATTAGCAAGAATATCGCGTTTGAAAATCTTCAAAATATGCAGTTTCAAGGAACAGTATAATAATCTTCATTTTACGAGCATGAATTCATAGAACACTTCATCCATATTTCAAATTGGAACTTTTTTTAAATTATAGATAAGCTATCAATTTATTTGGCTTCATTTTGTGGTCAAGTGATGAATCATTTGTATTAATAATGTAATACTGAAGAACAACACCTTGAAAGCTCCTTACCTAAAAAGCAGAATATTCATTGGAATCTGTTAATAAATATGACTACCCTTATGTACCAAACCATAATATACATATATATATACATATACATTAGTTTATTTTTTGTCTTTGAAATATTCAATATATTCACACTATAAGAAGACTTCCAGTCACATTAAAAAAGGTATACATGCATCTTTCCTATCTATATACATGTATCACAGTTTTGTTTCCATCCTCTTGCAAAATATCACACACAAAAATAAATTTTAGGAATACGGTAAAAGCCGAAGTCTAAATATTTTATTTGTCAACCAGGGATCACGTCTATTCCTATGATATATGGGATGTACAGACTGAAACTTTCCGTAAGTTTCTCTCGTTTTGCTTGAATTCTACTTCCTGGAGAAGAAGATTTTTAAATAGAGCTGGTTTTCATTTTGAGTAATAAATGTTATACAAAAAAACTTTTTTGACATACACACACACACACATAGATGCATATTAGGAATAAAGGTTTATATTTAAGCAAGTTCATGCGTTGCTCCTACTTTTATGTTACGTTATATTTTGAGAAATTCGTTAACTCTGCCCATCTTCTCCTGAATCACCCTATATATACATTTATTAGGGAGAAGATGGGTAGAGTTAACGATTTTCTTAAAATATAAGAATATCAAAATAAAAATAACCCCTGAATCTATTTAAATGATAGCACAAACCTTAATTTCCAACGTTATACAAGAAATTTACAAGGGAATAAAAGAAAGAAAAATGAAATTGCGCTTTAGGGTAACAGTTTGCTCTCTGTTTATTTCATGTTTATTCTCTCTAAGTTGAATAATCTTTATTTTTTCAATTTTTAAACTGCCCCTCCAAAATAAAACAAAACAGACACCGCATTTGATCCAGTTTTGCGCTACGATGTCAAGTCATGTTCATTTTTTTCAGACATACGGAAAATGTAAAATAAATTTATAAATGCAGGCTTCATATAATTTTCTACTTCAAATAAGCTTTTCAACGTTAATAGCTAAAATGCGCAAGTAAGTATCCCTGATTTTTTTTCTGTTAAAGCTAAACTTCCTTACTATTCCAGAGTTTTCAGTGTCTCTTGACAGCTGGACACCCTGTATACGCTAAAAAACTTCACAGCATTACAAACTGATAGCATGATCATTATTCACAACCGCATTTCAATGAAAACACGAGACAGTTTTTATTGGCGCACAGTTTAACTGTTAACAGTATTACTGCCCTATTAACTGCTATTTTCTTTCTCCGGCACAATAAATACCTCTCAACATACAGTTAAGTAAATGTAAATTAATAAGTCCTGCATCAGTGTTGTTCAGAAAGACAAAATATCCAAAAGATAAAACATTTTCAAAATGTACAGATAAATATCGCACAAAATTATTATACTATCAAAAATAATTAAATTATCATGAAGGAACATATGCTGAACATGCATTAAAAAAACTTGCAGATTTCATAAACCTTTTTTTCTCGTCGAAGTGATCCCAGTAACTCATGATTTATGTCCTGTTGTAGGTATGATTTATGTTCGAATTCAGAACTAAAATGTTCCACATGCTTTTCCACGAACGCTTGACTGAATCCCTTCCTCTCTGCAGCGAACAACGTCCTAGATTATAACTCTAAAATTTTTTCTGTTTCTTTTGTTATGAAATGGAAATTTCTGCTTGATCCGAACGCAACGCAGACGTGCAATTTACGGAATATTCTACGCTTGGGTGAACACTTCAGTTCAAGAATTTTATCAAATATTTTCGACACTGAAGCTTTGAACATCTCGTTGCATTTGAAGAGTACAAGTAAATTAATGTTAAACAGGAGAGCTATAAGCTATTAGTTTGGAAGTATGAGAATTATTGATTTGTTAATGTAATTATATAAACAAAGTGCGTGAGATTTTATGCCTTTGTCATATTAGAGATTACACTATCAGAGATGAATATTTTCTGAAAAGTAATATATATTTAAAATTACATGACTTAAATAAAAGATGACAATATAGATTTTATTAAACATTTATACTATATAAAATGCTTATTTCACATAAGTATAAACATTTATTATTTTTATTGTTATATAAATTTATACAGGGTGTCCAGCCTTAATGTGACCCAATAGATAATTACCGAACCGTTCGGTTTAGATATGCACTTCCAATTTAAAAAATGTTTTAAAAAGGGTAAAGAATGCTTTTACGTGCTTTTCGAACCAAAAAACCTATTTACAAAAAAATTACAAAAATTAAATTTTTATACGGCCCCCAGGTCCTATCACTTATATTTAGGAAAAGATGCAGTACACAAAAACAAAGTAAACACAAAAAGTTTCATTTTATTACGATAAAAACTGACCAAGTTATGGAACTTTGAAAATCATACATTTCATTCAATTTCTCGGCCAATTTCAAGAAGCTAGTAAGGGATCGTCTCCAAAGTGAAATTAATTGGAACTCTGCCAGGAAACTTTCGCTCTTGCACGTCACTCTTATGTAAATCGTTTTTAAATTTAAAAGTACATACATTACGTTAATATTACAATAATTGAGTACTTAAGAAACAAAATTTATTCTGTGTACGTGTAAAACATAGATAAAATAAAATATTTTGGACGAAGAAAACTTTTCAAAAGCAGTTCCAAAAAAATAGACTTATTTGCCCGCGGCTTCAGACTGATTTGCTGCGATACTGATCATGGCGAACGTTAATAATCTGTTGTGTAGTCGCTTGCAATTGCATACAGCCGTATTCTAATATTACGAATTCTAGTATGGGAGAACGAGATGTATACAACTGGTCTCCAGGCAATAGCTCCTGCGCCAGGACTGGACGATAAGGAAATGCACCGTACGTATGTAATATGTTCCACACCGTCGATTTTGAGTAGGAACAAGCCTTGCTAATATCCTGGACACTACTTTCAGGATGAGCCAGGGCATATCCTAGAACATCCTCAGCGGGTATCGGCAAGCTTGCAGGTTTGGCACGAGACAAGGGAATACGTCTATGACAACTCCCAGTTCTATACAAGCGTTGAACAGCACGGGCAATTGTACAATAAGATAGATGTCTTCGACTGGGAAATTTAATGGCATAAAGTCTTGCCGCCTCTCTCTTATTTCGATTAAACTGCCCATACAACAGTACCATTTCGCAGTATTCTTCATTTGTATACATCTCGTTCTCCTGTACTAGAATTCGTAATATTAAAATACGACTGTATGCAATTGCAAGCGACTACACAACAGATTTTTAACGTTTGCCATGATCAGTACCGCAGCAAATCAGTCTGAAGCCGCAGGCAAATAAGTCTAAGTTTTTGGAACTGCTTTTGAAAAGTTTTCTTAACATTACTTTAATATACAAAATATTTTATTTTATCTATGTTTTACACGTACACAGAATAAATTTTGTTTCTTAAGTACTCAGATATTGTAATATTAACGTAATGTGTGTACTTTTAAATTTAAAAACGATTTACATAAGAGTGACGTGCAAGAGCGAATGTTTCCTGGCAGAGTTCCAATTAATTTCACTTTGGAGACGGTCCCTTACTAGCTTCTTGAAATTGGCCGAGAAAATGGATGAAATGTATGATTTTCAAAGTTCCATAACTTGGTCAGTTTTTATCGTAATAAAATGAAACTTTTTGTGTTTACTTTGTTTTTGTGTACTGCATCTTTTCCTAAATATAAGTGATAGGACCTGGGGACCGTATAAAAATTTAATTTTTGTAATTTTTTTCTAAATGGGTTTTTTGGTTCGAAAAGCACGTAAAAACATTCTTTACCTTTTTAAAAACCTTTTTGAAATTGGAAGTGCATATCTAAACCGAATGGTTCGGGAATTAGCTATTGGGTCACATTAAGGCTGGACACCCTGTATATAAACATATACAAAAAATGTCTTATATAACTATGAGAAGTAAAATTTTATGAATTAATATTTCATTATTTAACTATCAATAACGAAAGACATTAACTTTTTCACTAAGTATTTCAATGAAAAAGCAACATTTAATGATAATTAAAATTATATCTACGAGATGGGATACATTTTTAATCATATGCACTTTTTATTCTAAACTCAAAAAATTAGAAGATTTGTTTGGTTAAATTAATCTTTCTTTTCAAATTATGATTTACAGTATAAACCGAACTATCATAACCGAACTATAACCGAACATATAACCGAACTATCATAAATGAAGTAGAAAAACAAAATTTTAGAATGCATTTATAATGTACCTAAGTCGTTTCGCATGAGCAGTTAATCTCTTAATTTTTACCTTCTGCTTTATTTTCTAATTGAAAAAAGAAAATTTACAAATAAAACACGGAGGAAAATTACCACTACACATAGGCTCAGGTGGGAAAATAATTTCCACTTTTAACAAATTTCAACATTATGAATTTTTATTTCTTTTAAATATAGGGGAATTATTGTTTTGACAAATTATGTTAAAGCATTGAACTTTTAAGAACGCTTATTAAAAATTTTGTTTCCGAAGTTTTTTTTTTTTCCCATAAAATCTTTAAGTGGTGGTAATAATTATTCTCGTTCAAATAAAAAAAAAGAAAAAAACAATTGGAGTAATTTTAACCTGTATTCAGGAACTATGACCACTTGATGTTTTTTGATATTTACGCGAAGACGTTTTATTGTAGCAAAAGAGTACTACTGTTTGCTGTTGTTAACTATTGTTTACTACTGTTAACTACTATTGTTTTTTGCTAGTGATAGAAAAACTCTGATTCGTGAATAATTAATGAAAATTCAATAATAAGATATAATTTCTATTTATTAAATCAAAATAGCCTTTTGCTGCCAAGATGTGTTGAAAGTCCCTTGTTAATAAAAGGGAAAATATTGAATTGTAGCAATCATTGGAAAATTGTAAGTAAATTGTAAAAACAAATGCTGACATTTTAAGAACAAACTGAAGTCAATTTAAATAAATAAAAATAAAGCCAGAAAGCATTTTTAAAAGTTTTAAAACAGGAACTATTCCTGGTGTCATTTGTTTTTGTTTATACTTATTTATTTTTCAGTGACGCAAGTTTTACAATAGAAGAAGAGTTTAAACCACGTGACTGCAGATAGACTCCAATAGTATTCGAGTTACATATGCCGACCATATAAACATGAATACACCATTGAAACCACATTTTTTTTTTATGACGGCTCTCCACTAGGAATGGGTTGTGACGTATGTAGAACTACCTATTTTTGTTGTTATGAGAAAGTAACTTTAATATCCATTGTCTAAATAATTTTTCTTTGTATTTCCATGTCTCATTCATTTTTACCACAAACTATTATCTTGTGTATTTTTAATATGCTGGAATGTACTTCTATCTCTGTTTAGATCTTCCTAGTAAGTTTTAGGCATTTTAATTTTTCAAATATTAAATTGCAAAATTTCTAATTCTAATTTATTTCTACGTAAAATATAGTAAACAAAAGAAATATTTTAAAATTAGTTTTCCTTAAAATTTTATTAAATACTAAGGAAAGTGCATAAATATATTTAAAATTTATTGTCTTTGACTATTCCTAGTGATAATGACTTTTCGTACATGTTTTTACGCCTAGTCATAATTACTGTACTTAAGAAATAGCAGGGTAATTATGACCATTAATTTAAAAATATTTAACAACCTTAAAAATTGTCATAAGCTCTTTAAAATACATTATAGACATACTTTTTAATATGAATTAGTTTGTATGGAAAAATTTATTTTTGCTCAAATTAACTTTGAACATAGAACTGTGAAATTCATTTACTGGAAATATTGATAAGATGTTACTTTTGTTACTGCCTTAAGAATACTGGAAATTTATGATGTCAAATTCCTATCATAAAAAAAAACACTATAAGATTTATGCCTCATATTTTTTTCAAAACATATCATTTATTATATTTGAATGTATTCTTCTGTTAGTAATTACCCCACTTGACCCTATACTATATAAACATAACTAAGTAATTATGAATTTGAAAAGAACTATTAAACTCAATATGAATGCCTAAAAGTGATTCTTTTTGCAATCTGTCGTCGCTTTTCGAATTTCATTTCGGAATGTGGAAAATATCTCCCGAGTGCCCATATTTTTCTCGGGCGATTTCCATGGAATGCCTCGCTGGGACAAAGCGTTCGTGCGCCTATTCCATAGAATGTCTGTGTGGTACCGAAGTCGTGGAGCACGCTCTACTGTGACGTCTGGCCTTGGCCGAGTGTTTCGACAACCCAGTGCGGAGGCATGAAAAGTCCTACACCGGCAAATGCATGAATAATCAGAGATCTTAGAAAACCCAGAAAAGTGGAAGGATCCAGACTTAGATGCATTTGCTGAAGAACTTGGGGCCACTCGGGCATATTCTAGCTGAGTTTAGAAATTTCGTCTTGGACTCCGAGGAGAATATGTGGATGTCAACGCGAAGATCTCTCAGAAGTCAGGTGGGATCTAAGACGTCTTAGATTGACTTAGACTCCTGAGCTTAGAAATTTCGTCTGAGATTTTCTGAGGAATATGTGGCTGTCAACTCGAAAATCTCTCAGTTGAAGATCTCTCAGAGGTCAGGTTGTAATCTCAAGTCAGGAATATATATATATATATGAGACGTCAGATATTTCCAGTAAAGTTCCAGAGTTAAGGCAAATAATATGGTTTATTGAACATTATCTTTTAAGTTACAATATAGAATGGGAAGAGGGGAGGGGAGACGGGTACAAAAATCAGCTTGGACTCATGAAGCAGTTCCAGTTTCAGAAAGTCTCTCGATTTTCGATGTGCGGGTGTATTTACGCTCACCACACCACGTGGTTTGCGAAGACATAACTCCGCCTCTCTCTTATCTCTGATCGAACCACACACATTTACCAATATGACCCGCATCCGGGGCTACAAAGGCGTGGGGACACGTGTACACTCTAAAGAACTCAGAATCGACGGTCTGATGTCTGACAAATAACAAAATAAATAAAACATAGCTCCAGAGCGCGCGTGGCAAGTAAGACAGAAAGCAAAAGTTACAGTGAAAGTATCGCTTGAACAATACCCAAATTAGTAAAACCCAAATTACCTTTTTATACATTACAATATCCCCCCCGGCAAAAGAAGTCTGACGAGCAATAACATTGAGGTGGCCATTCTCTCACTTCCTTGAGTCAGACGTCCTTGCAACCTAATCTTAAAACTGCGAACTAATCTAGTTTTCAAGTTTAGACACCTTGAATTTTTCTGACTAGAAAACTGGAGTTATGTTGTACAACACTTGAGGGGCAGGATGCAGTTTCTAAAATTTGACAAAACATAATGATGCAATAGTACGAAAATTTTACAATAAACAATAAAACAATGAGTGCGCACAATTTTTTTCAAAATATCACAAGTAAAATATTTACAACCTAGGTGGGATACAATAATACTGTACAACAATATAGTAATATAATTAAACAAAATGGTATAAACATGGCTGACATTCATTTTCTTTGGCAAATACTTATGGCTTTGGCTTGCATGGCATAAAGTGAATGGAATGAAAATAACTTGGCAAAATGGTTGGCAAAATAGTTGGCAAAATGCAGTTGGCAAAATGGAGTAAATTTATTTAGTGTAAAGGCAAATAATATGGTTTATTGAACATTATCTTTTAAGTTACAATATAGAATGAGAAGAGGGGGGGGAGACGGGTACAAAAATCAGCGTGGACTAATGAAGCAGTTCCAGTGGCAGAAGTCTCTCGATTTTCGATGTGCGGGTGTATTTACGCTCACCACACCACGTGGTTTGCGAAGACATAACTCCGCCTCTCTCTTATCTCTGATCGAACCACACACATTTACCAATATGACCCGCATCCGGGGCTACAAAGGCGTGGGGACACGTGTACACTCTAAAGAACTCAGAATCGACGGCCTGATGTCTGACAAATAACAAAATAAATAAAACATAGCTCCAGACCGCGCGTGGCAAGTAAGACAGAAAAGCAAAACTTACAGTGAAAGTACCGCTTGAACAATACCCAAACTAGTAAAACCCAAATTACCTTTTTATACATTACATATATATATATATATATATATATATAAATTAACATTGTTCTAGACTGTCACAATAGACAACCTGACCTCTATGGTTCCTGGTCAGCTCAAACAAATAATTTCGCATTCCA
Organism: Cheiracanthium punctorium; assembly: GCA_038373885.1. NCBI lineage: Eukaryota > Metazoa > Arthropoda > Arachnida > Araneae > Cheiracanthiidae > Cheiracanthium > Cheiracanthium punctorium. Next base: position 20,919 of record JAWZYV010017747.1, read on the forward strand.
CTATCGGCTCGGATTCTCTTTCGACAGTTGTTTCGCCGAGATATCTATCCAGCCACATTTTGCGAGGATGCTGCCTCCAAGAGCTGTAAGAATTCTCGTGTTGTCGATGATGTCTGTTGACTCCGATCGAATAGCGGAACCGTCTCGGTCAGAGATCTCAGACGTACGGATTTTCTCTCAAGTGTGTGCGCTCATGGACTTTCAGGTTGCAGGCGGCTATGAAAGTCTTGGAACACACATCGCAGACGAAAGGTTTCTCCCCCGTGTGGGCGCGTCGATGTACGTTCACGTTGGCACGCAACGGGAAGGCCTTGGGACACAGATCGCATTTGAACCGCCTTTTCCCAGTCATTTAACGACTGGAGCTCGTAGTCTGAGCCAATAAATGGTTTGAAGAGATCTCCCAAGTGGAAGGAATATATACCTTTAAAAAAAATTAAATATAAATACCTACCTCTTAGATCTAGACTTCAGAGAAGACTACGAGTTGAAATCCGAGAAGAGAATCTAATCTCTAACTGTGGAAAATAGTATGAAGGATGTTTCAGAAATCCCAAACAAAATATTTTCTGAGACATTCTCTCAGGAAATGGCCGAAAAAAATATTTATTGAGGGAATCTCTGAGAGAATATTTTCTCAGATAAGTCCGTGAATTATGGACGGAGCGAATGTGCCTCTTGAACCAGATCTTTCTCGGGAACGTCCTCGTGCATTGTGTACAACTGTACCGTGCAAGCCCTTTATGAACTCGGAGGTGCATAGAAAAGCCTCCACTACTTTTAAATGTCTGTGAACAAAAGGTGCTATGTTAAGGAATTTTCTCCCTCGTGTAGGCGGAGATGCCGCCTGAGGTCGGTGTTATGGGCAAACTTCACAAGACATAGATGACATAGGTAGGGCTTCAATCCCTTGTGGACGAGGAGGTGTTCCTTCAAGCTGTCCTTCCGCGCGAATTGGATGGGACAGAGATGACATGTGTAGGGTCTTTCCCCCGTGTGGACGCGGAGGTGTACCTTCAGGTTAGCCTTCTTGCCGAACTACTCGCAGACGTAGGGTTTCTCCCCCGTGTGGACGCGTAGGTGTTGAGTCAAGGTACCCTTTTGACGGAACGCCGTGCCACACCTTTCATAGACGTGGGGTTTCTCCCCCGTACGGACGCGGAGGTGATGTATCAAATGACTCTTGCGAATAAACGCCTTGGTACAGATATCGCAGACGTGGGGCTTCTCCCCCGTGTGGACGCGAAGGTGATTTATCAAATGACCCTTTCAACGGAACGCCGTGCCACACCTTTCACAGACGAGGAGCTTCTCCCCCGTATGGACGCAGAGGTGATGTATCAAATGACCCTTTCGAGTAAACGCCTTGGTACAGATATCGCAGACGTGGGGCTTCTCCCCCGTGTGGACGCGGAGGTGATGTATCAAATGACCCTTTCGAGTAAACGCCTTGGTACAGATATCGCGGACGTGGGGCTTCTCCTTCGTGTGGACGCGAAGGTGATTTATCAAATGACCGTTTCGACGGAACGCCGTGCCACACCTTTCACAGACGCGGGGCTTCTCGCCCGTGTGAGTGCGAAAATGATGCTTTAGGTTGGTTCAATCGGAGAACTTACTAGGACAAATACTACATACATAGGGCCTTTCATTAGTGTGAATGCGTAAATGTATCTTTAATCGGGACAGATAACGGAACGCTTTCTCACAAAAGTGGCAAATATGTTTGGATATGTCCATCACACCCACAATAGATATCGGTGGGTCGGGTGAACAAGATCTGAGAAAATATTTGAAATCGAAGCTCGTCCAGATGTTCTGTTCCTCTGCGGGTTGGATGTTGAATAGATTTGAGTGAGTTTTTTCTTGCGTGGTAGGATGCTCCCGCAAGGGCCGACCTTGGCAACGCGAGCCGTGGGGTGTGAATGCTTGCGGGCGAGGTCCACGCCCTCGAACGGAGCGGAGCCTTCGCAATTTGTAACGGGCCTGCGCGTGTATTTTGATGAGTCATCCAAAGAGGCTCGGATGCTCGAGTCTTCACGTATACATCAGGCATTTCTTAAGCTTCCCAGTGCTTTCAAACGTTATTTAATGTAGTTTTAAGTAGTAATTGTGTTACTAATTCAAGTACGAACTCATTATTAATTTGTTTGCTATGATACATATTGGCATATAATTTGAAGGAAAAACAAAGTAGCGCTTACTCTCGTGATTCACGATTGCTTATTTTAGTTTCACAAGTGGATATTTAATATACTTTAAAATAACTCAATACAGAAATGAGAAAAACATTTTATAATGAATATTTCATTAACGTAGTCGTATTCCCTACGTTATTTTAAACAATTTAACATTAATCTTTAACAAATGATGTATTAAAGCGCATTTCAGTGTTTTCGGGATATCCTGTATATTGGAGAAAATTGATAAAATACGCTCTATAGCGCGATCCGTGAATTAATTATTCTTTAATAAAGACATTTCATGTATTATATGTTATTCTTTTGTCGCTTTCTCAATCGAACTTTGGAATTGAGCAAGCATAATGAACGCTTGTACAAAATATTAACTACATTTGAAGTTTCTATATAAACGGGCAAAAATCAATAATTTATAATTTACTGTATTTCTGCACTGTATCAAATGTAAGTCTGAATCACATAATCAAGGCATATATAACTGATAAATAACATTTTCAACTGGGAAAATTAAATTGTCTAACTAGTATCACAACGTCATGCTTATTTACAAGAATAAACTACACAAGTAATACGATTTCTGATTAAAATAATTTATTTATAAATAACGCATGAATAATTATTCACTAAACATGATTTACATACATATTTTTAGAATTTCTAAATAAATTATAAAAGTGTTCACTTACCTTTACATTCAGAGCAAAATGTTCAAATTTTATGATAAATTTTTATGAAAGAAAACGGCGCAATATTCACAAAACAATACCTACATATAAAGTTCTTTAGTACGACAAAACTATAAAAAAATTGTTTTAAAATAATAAAATAATATAATATTTAGAATAATTAGAATAATAAAATAGAACACTGCGAATGGCGAAAAAAAGGCCTCAATGATTGACTTGTTTTTAGCGGTGGCAACTCATGAGTAGGCCGGGTTTTTAGCGACGGCCCCGAACGGAGTCGTGAAACCCGTTTTCGAGAAAAAAAAAAAAAAAAAGAAGAGGGGGGTTCGGCGCTCGGGTATTTTTGCGGGTGACTGTACACCTAATATGTGATTTGTTTGTGTAACATGTATTTCGGATATGTATGCTTGGCCCGAAATCCGGTTATAAATCCACGTCAGCAGGACAACACAAGAGGAGGGGAGTGCCCTCCATTGGGGGTCTTTCTAAGGGGTCCTAACGTGTATTTACGTTAGTTTCGGAGAAAAACACGGAAAACTCCGAACGGTTATTGTCAACAGCCGCGTGAAGGGACTCGAACCCGGGACCTTCACACTTCGGCCGCCTACCATTTTCAGTGACATAACCACTGTGCCATGGTGAGGCATTAAAATATATGATAAAATGTCAATGAAGGGGTCGTTTTAATCGATTATATTTTTGTGAAGGGCCGTAAAACGGACCCAAACTTCGTCCGCATCGATCCCTGTAAACACACTATTTTGTGGAGCACATTAATCTCTATGGAATAACATAAAACGTATTACCAACATATTTTAATTTTCCCCCCCGCAGAAAAAAAAAAAAATGCTTGGCTGAACGAATGCATTTAGAGTTTGATTACAAAAATTACTACTGTTATTGTTTAATAGCACTATAAAAAAAATATATTTTTTTTAACGATTTTCGGGGACAAATATACGCAATTAAACATGTTGGTACTTACGTTCTTTTAGACTTAACAAATGATTATTTATAAGGACTTACAAATTAATAAACAACAATGTACGCCCGGTTCGATCGCCAAGAATAAAGGTGAAATCTCAGCCTGGCCCTTTACTTAATCCTTAAAAACGTGAATTTTAAACACGTTTGCTGCCGACCAAGCAGTAGCCCCGAATGTAAGCTACGTTTCCTACGTCAGTTTTATGAGTAACTTATTAATTTTTCGATAAAAACTCAGTTTGAAAGACTTCTGTGAAATTTTAATTGTTCATGACATAAATCATTTATTATTAAAAACTATATGCTATACGTGAAATCCACTCTCTTATAATGTCAAAATATTCATTACTACTTGCCCATGGAACACAAGCCCACTATCAACGTAACTGGTTATAAAGTCATAAATAATTATCCAATCCTTTCAGTGATGTTGTACCCAAAGTTTATTTTATACCAGTATTTAATAAAAGTCAACATCCCCCTCCCCAAATAAAAACAAAACTAATTTAAAGACAATTTTTAAAATTAAAATATTTTAATTCATTAGTGACAATTTTCGAATTTTAAAGGTATTTTCACCTAACTCTCCAGGTTTATTGGAGGAGGGGATGGGCTTTAGCCTCCATAGCCCCCCTCCGTGGGTGCACCTATGCGTGAAATTGACATAAGAAATTTGGCTTGTACTCCCGTCCGACAGTGAATGTGTTTTTAAAAATGTCCGGTATCTGATTTGAAACTCAGGCTATCAAAGGGTTAAATTGAGGGTGCTGTAAAATCCCAGTCTTGGCCCGGGGATGAATTTCGGTACGGGCCCTTGACCATGCAGGGGGTGGGGAGATATTCTCATCCAGTCGGAATCTGACAAGATTCCGCAAACGCCATGATAAGAGAAATTATTTTCACATTTCGGGCGAGATTCAAGTGGAACGCGCGCGATCGAGTTCGAATCGAACGTTTTGGTTGAATGCTTCCAATGAACAAACCTATCTCGCTATCACGTGATTAAAACACGATTGGTTTGTTTCAGTTGAATTAGAAACATTGATAAATTTCGAAGTTTCCCCTGATCGACGCGGGAAACATTCGAATTGTGTTTTACTTGAATCTCGCCCTTACTTTTGACATCGCTACGACTGCTTTTACTCTTCTGCTTGTCACAATATTGGCCGAGTTCTCAAATTCCCGGATTCTGAATTGTTAAATTCATCCACAATGGAATAGACGGAATTGTGTAAATAAGCAAGCTGGAAAATATTTCAACTGACTTACACATTTTAGCATGGGAATGACGGATTTTACTCAAAACTCAGAAAAGAATCTTTTTGCAGATAAAAAAAAAAAAAAATTGACACAGTGACGTCAAAACCCTAATCCGCCACCTTCGGGTCATGGCTTCCTTTCGAAAATTTACTGCGGTAACGTATGGTTTTTGGGCAACGTCACTTTTCTACTCGTCCAATGCTAGGCCAATCACAGTTATTTATTTGCGGGCAGTAACTTCCATTAAACGCAAATTCTAAATGTATTGCTGAAGTGCTGGGATAAAATTTTGGTGCTCAAATCCTGCAGTTACGCAGGTTCAGCAACTTGTGAATTGCATGCGTTCTGACGTAGTCGTCTTCTGAACCAATCAGATTCCTCCTTTGAGTGTTGATTAGGAAGCTATTTGTTTTAGTATTAAGCCTGTCGCGCAATGCGTAGCGTGGATAACAGAGCCGTGATATAGCTGAGAAAATTGACATTATCATCGTTTTGGTTCCTGCTTTAGTTAGAAAATTGAGAGGTAAGATTTTTATGCTGTGTGTTTCAACGATCTTTTCCCATTATTCGATTTTACAAGCAGTACTAGTAAGTAAGTAAATAAATAAGTGATCGAATTCTTGCAGATGGGGGGGGGGTGAAAGGCAGTATAACTTCGTATAATTCATGTAATGTAAATTTTATAATTAATGCTATGCAATTATCATTTTTATTGGTTCATGTTTAATAGTATGATCTGTGTTTTTTAATTCCATTGTTTATATTTTGAGTGGCACTCAATTGTATGTAGTATTTATTCGTATATAGCTTTACTATGCTATTAGTTAGTACTATCAATTATTATACTTAAACAACACTATTACAAGGATTTGTGATCTACAACATTTAGCGTAATATATGTAACTAATTTATTAGAGTATATATTTTGTAAAATAAGCGGTTTGTAACATCAGATAAATTTAATGTATGTAAAAGAATATGCTTTACTCGATGATATAGCATTAGCTTGATAGTTGTTTTTTACTTTCCGAACATGTACCCTGCAAGGAAAGTATTGCAATCATGAAAAAAATTCGATTTGGAGGTTTTGGTGTATTGACACATCTTGTGATCTTCTGAATTAATTTATGCTATTTTTACGCGATGTACGTGAGTGAGCATGGTGGCTCCTAAACACTGGATTCAATCGAGCTCAAATTGGGCATATATGTTATAGACCACCGTCGAAAGACTGGTTTTTGAAAAAGATCCATCACCACCCGCTGTTTGGTTTTTCTCTCCCCCCAACCCCTGCTAACGCTCTGCGCCCAACGGGCTGGAAACTTAGGTTTAAACTGTGCATTCGATTGAGCACAAATTGGGTCTGTATATAAAAGGTCATGGTCCTATGATCTAGATAGATTTTGGTGCGTGTAGAGTTGCTAGTTTATTCACGGGATTGTAAAAAATAAATCTTATACGTTACGGCCTATGGACGCAAATGATTTAAAATGAGCTAGTGTCTAAATGGTGCATTCGGAGAAGTTCCAATTGGGTATATACATTATATGTTACCGTCACAGAACATGTATAGATTTTGCTGTGTATAGGACTTTGTTTTTTGGCAGAGCAACAAGTGAGTGATCATTTACATTATGGCTTATTGACAGAAATTCCTGAAAGTGCCCTAACGTCTACAGGAGCGGTTCCTAAACATTTTTGTCCTGGAACCCACCTCCACCTATTTTTCTTCATAACCCACTACTGCATAACGATAACCAATATAGGCAATATAAAGTACTACATAGTTTACTGTAAAATACTATAGTTCAATTTTTCCCGCCCTTTCCGCGATCCATAGTTTGGGAACCACTAGTCTATAGGATGCATTCGATTAAGATCAAATTGGGTACGTGTATTATAGGCCACTGTCTCGTGATCTGCATAGATTTTGGTCTGTGTGTAGAGCTGACAGTTTGTCTACGGACTTGCAGACAGTAATTCTTATGCATTACGGCCTAAGGACGCGAAGCATTTAACCCTTTAGCGCGCAGTGTTCCCGCTCTGGGAGCACCCAACTCTGACGTTTTGGCTGTTGCCAGTCACGAAGAATAGATTTGATTTCTATAAAAGTAGTTGCGGGTGACATAGCTCCAAAGAGAATCCTTTACATTTTAGCACGCCATTTCCCGTAAAAAAATGGTCACGATTATTTTTAACAGCACTGACATCTGCTGAAACATGGAAGAATGCGAGAAGAGCTGGATAGTTTGCCCAATGCTGAAAAAAGGGCAGCCGTGTCCATCACTCGACTTAACTACCAGCAAGATGGCAGACGATCGAAACGTTCATCGCGTGCCACAGATCTAGAGACGCACAGCCAGCTGCGTCAAAAAAGGTCTCTAGATCTGTGGCACGCGATGAACGTTTCGATCGTCCGCCATCTTGCTGGTAGTTAAGTAGAGCGATGGCAACGGCTGCCCTTTTTTCAGCATTGGGAAAGGGTTGCGCCTCAAAGGGTTAAACCGCATTAGTATCCGTAACCCGACACTTTCACGCCTCAGCCATCTATGATGCTCAGTGTCTTTGTCCACTTAGCCATGGTGGGTACTGGAGTGGAACGAACGGTTGGACCGTCCCGGCCGCCATCTCTATGGGGGGGGGGGCGTCAAAATACCTCACTTTATAATATGTGTATTTGAGTATCCATATATTGTTGATATTTTCGTTTTGAAAAGACGCACATGCATGCGTGTGTGTGGAGGGGCGCATTTTTGTATTTTGCACCACCTAAAAAAATAGCCAGGACCGGCACTGAGGGGGCAACCGACGGACAGACGAACGGATATCATAAACACTTTTCAGAAAATTTTAGCAATATGCCATCTCGAGTGTCTTATCCATTCGGCCATGGCATCTTATTGAGGAAAAATACTGAATGTCTTAACTTTTTATACGTTTGCACTGACGGGTGAGTTAATGCAGTTTTGTGGGTGGGAGGCGGTTAGTTTTACGATTCACATACACATACACATTTTATGGATGTGAAATAGGATCTTTTACAGTAATTTCTTTTCTCGGGAGGGACCTTCCTCCCCCCCTTTAATCTGTCCTTGATGGATGATTAATAACTTTTTATAGGTTGTTCATCCATTGTACGCGGCTAGAGAAAATGCATTTATTAATCTCGTTTCCCCCTACCAGTGGCATAGATCACAGCGCGTTGTGAACTGGTAGACGGAAGGTGCCTGGTTCAAAACGAGGTAGCGTCCGTTGACCAAACCGTTCGGAGTTTCCGTGGTTTTCTCCGAAACTTCGCGTCAATACGGGTTAGGACCCCTTAGAAAGTCCTCCACGGAGGGTAATCCCACCCAAGGCCCAGGTCCCTAGCATAGATACACTACTGGCCAAAAGTATTGCAAGTTCGAGAAATCTAACTATCGTTTCAAGAATAAGCCCAGAAAAAAAAATGGACAGGAAATCTGCCAGATTTAAATATTTTTGAGAATTTATGTAGTATAATTGGAAAGAATACATCTGAAAATCACCAAAAAACAAAACTAGAGCTTCGGGAACCTATATTTTAAGTTGGCACCATGAAACACCGATGGAAGTGCCGTAAAACATTGTGGATTCCATATCTAAAAAACTGGCTGTTGCAGGGGCGTAGCCAAGGGGGGGGGTTAGGGGGGTCATAGCCCCCCATGAGGAATTTTTTGTGATACAAAATGTATATTCTTCACGCCCTTACCACAAGCATGTATGCATATATGTGACTTGCAGTAGTCGAACCCCCCCCCCCCCATGAAAAATTTCTGGCTACACCCCTGGGCTGTTGTGATCAAAGTCAAGGCTGCTCAGCCTTGACTTTGATTAAATTGCATTGACTTTGATAGACTTTGATGAAATCTTTAGTTAAATTGCATTTATTTACTATCCACTTTTTGCAGAATAACTTGAAATTAATTCTTTATTTAATTTTATTCCTGCGAGCCAAAATGGATTATGATTTCTATTATAACCTATATATTTTTTATGCTATTTTTTCAATAAATCAAATAATTATTTTTGTTCTTTGACTTAATGCTACCTTGTCTTTGAAGTAATTAATTTAATATATTGACATTAAAAAACATCAATTATTGATTTTTAATTTTGACGGGGGAAAGGGGGCTTAATCTTGAAAAGGGTTAGATTTCTGAAACTTGCACTACTTTTGGCCAGTAGTGTAATTGGCCGTAACCCACATTTCCATTCCATCTCGGTTTCCCACGAAAGTTGACGTTTTAGGGGTTGGTTTAGTGGTTGTGCTGAAATAGGCAAACATAAAAAAAATTCCTTCCATTAACCTTCCAAAATCTTCTTTTTGTGTGTGCTCTGGCAACGGGTGTAGCGTAGCCAGGAGTTGTGCTGATCATCTTGTTGGACAGGGGACAGGGACTGATTTCCTGCAGGGCAATGGGGTCAAGAGCCGGACCCCCAACAAAAGGGGGAGCCACCAATGACCCTTTAAATTTAAAAATTTGCAAATTTTGATTTTAATTTGAAACAAGACGGAGAAAATAATTCATGAAAAATAATAGCAATAATAAGTACTTTGTTACTATTTCATACCGCTAACACTACAGCACAGCTTTTTGTTTTAGCTAAATGCCTAGTCTCGGGCAATGATTCAGCGCAAACTTAACATTTAGGCTTGGCCTGTGGAGTGACGTATGCCGCTCGCCATGCAACCCCAGAGCTCATTTTCAATCGGAACAGATCAAAGCAGGGCCTGATTTCCGGCAGGGCGTTAGGGGAAAGCGCCCGGGCCCACAACAAAAAAAGGGTGGGTGGCAAATTGTTCTTTAAGTTTAAAAATTTGTAAATTTTAATTTTAATTTAACATAAAAGACGGAGAAAGTAATTTTATGTAAAATAATAGATACTACTTCATAGGCCTAGCATTCTATCCACACCGTTTATTTTTTTATTTAAACGGTATAGTCTCGGGCAATGATTCAACGCAAAAACATATCATTTTGGCGTGGCCTAACGTTGTTGGCTCAACGCGGGGGAACCATGCAGCTGATTTTCAATGGGAACTGGTAAAAGTTTGTCTGTGATTATGGCAACGCTGCGCTACGGCGATCTACCAAGGAGGGGGGGTGCCTCGGTAGGAGGACTTTCTAAGGTGCTCTAGCGCGTATTCGCGTTACATCTGGAGAAAAACCTACCAAAACTCCTGACCGTTAGACCGACATCCGCGCGATGGGGCCCGAACCCGGGACCTTCATATTTCGCCGTCTACCCTTTTCGGTGACATAACCTGTGCCATGGTCTGACCCGAACTGGTAAAAGGAAGTGCTTTCTTAACCCTTTAACGCGTGGTGTTCCCGCTCTGGGAACACCAAACTCTCACGTTTTGACTGTTGCCCGTCACGAAGAATAGATTTTATTTCTATAAAAATAGTTGCGGCTGACATAGCTCCACGAGAATCCTTTACTTCTTAGCACGTCATTTCCCGTAAAAAAAAATGGTCACGATTATTTTTAACGGCACTGACATCTGCTGAAAAATGGAAGAATGCGAGATCAGCCCAATGCTGGGCACAGCCAGCCGTCGTCAAAAAAGGGTTTCTAGATCTGTGGCACGCGATGAACGTTTTAATCGTCCGCCCTTTTGCTGGTAGTTAAGTCGAGGGATGGCAACGGTTGCCCTTTTTTCAGCATTGGAAAAGGGTTGCGCCTCAAAGGGTTAATTAAGTGGAGTGAAGTGGGGGTATATTTCATTTTAAATAAATGCTCTAATATAAGCATTCAAGGCTGTACCCAGGGGGCTTGACCAGGGAGCCTCCCCCCCCAAAAAAATTTAAATTTTGTTAACAAGATAATAATTAAATCATTAATAAGTCTTTTTGGGAAAAATTCAGAGTTTGGTCTCTCTCCGAAATTTTTGGACCCTCCCCGAATTTTTTTCTGTGTAGGGCCCAGTAAGCGTTAGGAAAATAAGTACTGAAATACTGTGGAGCATGTTACTTGAAAAATGTCGCAGTGAAATGAACGGTTGACTCTTAAATATTATAACTGAAATATTATTATCCTTCGTAATATTATTATTGTCGATCGAACCAGTTCACTGAACTTTGCATCTTGATTCGGTAATCATTTTTATGTTGTTATAGCACCATTCTTTGTAGGGTGAGCTATGAAAATTGGTTTGTGCGGTATAAAAAAGGTTTTTAAAAGAGGGGAAGCTTTTGCCCAGGGGCCCCAACTCGGCAAATCGGGCCC
>JAWZYV010017748.1:0-2500 GCA_038373885.1 Cheiracanthium punctorium
CGTGATAATGTTTTGTTTCGGTGAGTGAGTTGCGTTTTATGGCAAGGTTTCTTCGAATAACCATTTAATATGGCAAGGCTGTTCTAATTGTTATACTAAAGTGTTAATGTTTGTGCGCTTCGAAACGCCGACAGTTCGATTGCCGCTGCAGCCGTTGCAAGAGGGGGTGGAGAATTGGGGTGGGGCGAGGAAATATCTTTGGAAGGTTTTCTTCCAGAGACATTTGCCATTTTAAAACTGTGTTTAAATTGTATATTAGCCATCCTCTTGAGCTTTCGAAGGTTTTCTTTGAATAATATTTCCTTCTTTTCAATAACATTCATACTACATTTCATTATCTGCCCCGTATGCGAGAATAATTTGTATTTGTTCGTGCCATGAGTTTTGGAAGGTTTTCTTCCAGAGACATTTGCCATTTTAAAACTGTGTTTATATTGTATATTAAATTTTAATGTATGCCATCTAAGAATGCATTGTGTGATAATTCAGAAATCATTACGTGATAATGTTTTGTTTCGGTGAGTGAGTTGCGTTTTGGAAGGTTTTCTTCGAATAACATTTAATATGGCAAGCTGTTCAAATTGTATACTAAAGTTTAATGTTTGTGCGCTTCGAAACCGACAGTTCGATTGCCGCTGCAGGCCGTTCAAGAGGGTGGGAGAATTGGGGGTGGGCGAGGAAATATCTTTGGAAGGTTTTCTTCCAGAGACATTTGCCATTTTAAAACTGTGTTTAAATTGTATATTAGCCATCCTCTTGAGCTTTCGAAGGTTTTCTTTGAATAATATTTCCTTCTTTTCAATAACATTCATACTACATTTCATTATCTGCCCCGTATGCGAGAATAATTTGTATTTGTTCGTGCCATGAGTTTTGGAAGGTTTTCTTCCAGAGACATTTGCCATTTTAAAACTGTGTTTATATTGTATATTAAATTTTAATGTATGCCATCTAAGAATGCATTGTGTGATAATTCAGAAATCATTACGTGATAATGTTTTGTTTCGGTGAGTGAGTTGCGTTTTGGAAGGTTTTCTTCGAATAACATTTAATATGGCAAGCTGTTCAAATTGTATACTAAAGTTTAATGTTTGTGCGCTTCGAAACCGACAGTTCGATTGCCGCTGCAGGCCGTTCAAGAGGGTGGGAGAATTGGGGGTGGGCGAGGAAATATCTTTGGAAGGTTTTCTTCCAGAGACATTTGCCATTTTAAAACTGTGTTTAAATTGTATATTAGCCATCCTCTTGAGCTTTCGAAGGTTTTCTTTGAATAATATTTCCTTCTTTTCAATAACATTCATACTACATTTCATTATCTGCCCCGTATGCGAGAATAATTTGTATTTGTTCGTGCCATGAGTTTTGGAAGGTTTTCTTCCAGAGACATTTGCCATTTTAAAACTGTGTTTATATTGTATATTAAATTTTAATGTATGCCATCTAAGAATGCATTGTGTGATAATTCAGAAATCATTACGTGATAATGTTTTGATTCGGTGAGTGAGTTGCGTTTTGGAAGGTTTTCTTCGAATAACATTTAATATGGCAAGCTGTTCAAATTGTATACTAAAGTTTAATGTTTGTGCGCTTCGAAACCGACAGTTCGATTGCCGCTGCAGGCCGTTCAAGAGGGTGGGAGAATTGGGGGTGGGCGAGGAAATATCTTTGGAAGGTTTTCCTTCCAGAGACATTTGCTATTTTAAAAACTGTGTTTAAATTGTATATTAGCCATCCTCTTGAGCTTTCGAAGGTTTTCTTTGAATAATATTTCCTTCTTTTCAATAACATTCATACTACATTTCATTATCTGCCCCGTATGCGAGAATAATTTGTATTTGTTCGTGCCATGAGTTTTGGAAGGTTTTCTTCCAGAGACATTTGCCATTTTAAAACTGTGTTTATATTGTATATTAAATTTTAATGTATGCCATCTAAGAATGCATTGTGTGATAATTCAGAAATCATTACGTGATAATGTTTTGATTCGGTGAGTGAGTTGTGTTTTGGAAGGTTTTCTTCGAATAACATTTAATATGGCAAGCTGTTCAAATTGTATACTAAGTTTAATGTTTGTGCGCTTCGAAACCGACAGTTCGATTGCCGCTGCAGGCCGTTCAAGAGGGTGGGAGAATTGGGGGTGGGCGAGGAAATATCTTTGGAAGGTTTTCTTCCAGAGATATTTGCTGTTTTAAAACTGTGTTTAAATTGTATATTAGCCATCCTCTTGAGCTTTCGAAGGTTTTCTTTGAATAATATTTCCTTCTTTTCAATAACATTCATACTACATTTCATTATCTGCCCCGTATGCGAGAATAATTTGTATTTGTTCGTGCCATGAGTTTTGGAAGGTTTTCTTCCAGAGACATTTGCCATTTTAAAACTGTGTTTATATTGTATATTAAATTTTAATGTATGCCATCTAAGAATGCATTGTGTGATAATTCAGAAATCATTACGTGATAATGTTTTGTTTCGGTGAGTGAGTTGCGTTTTGGAAGGT
>JAWZYV010017748.1:7500-28130 GCA_038373885.1 Cheiracanthium punctorium
GAGCCTTTAGGTGGAGTTTTACCACCGCCGTATTAGGCGCTGCACTCCCAAGCGTAACCCGACTCCAAGGAGATCGGCATCCGTAGCCGGAGACAGTGGCGGGCTATGGGGGCCCTCGCACACCGTCTATAGGACAGGCCCCGGCAGGGAGACTTGCTGCCGCGTCCGAACTCCGGCACGCTCTCACTTCCTAAACGCCACATGTCCGGCGACAGCGGATTGACCGGAGTGCCGGGGATTCGCGCTGGGGCTTTTCACGGCCTTTGCGCGCGGCCGGCCGTTAGCTCAGGGAATCCTCAGTGTGGGTTTGCTTTTCCTGCCGCGTATTTATATGCTTAAATCAGCGTGTCGTCCTCGCCTGATCTGAGAGTCGACGAAGTGTTTGATATGGCTTTGCGCGCATTCACAGTATCCCTTGGCACCGCTCCGGCGTCCTGGTTGCTTGGACCGGCAGGCCCGGGGATCCCCGGAGCCTCGTGTCCGCCTGCATCCTTTCCGTCTCGCGGGCTGTCCTAAGCGGGACGCTTCTGGTCGTGGGGAATCGCGCTCATGGTTTGTGGTCGCGAGAAGGGACCCGCTTTTAGTGGCATTGCTCCGTGCGGACGGCAATAGCGTAGGGGGTGAATGACTCCCCTTCGGCAAAGCGTAGGTCCGACCCTCACAGACAGACGGTGGCCCCGGGTAAGGACGCCAGGGGGCCGCTAAGTGTGCGTGTCGAAAAATCAGTGCTCAAATAGGTGTCCATTGCAATTCACTACGTCAAGATCTCGCATGCGGGCTGCGTTTCTTCATCAGGACGGCCAGGTGAGCCGAGTGTATCTCCCACCACTGCTTCTGAGAGGTTGTGTTTCAAGTTTCGGGCGGACTCCTGGGGAGTGTTTCTCGCCTTCGGTCGCTCGAGCAATTTCGAGAGTTTGTGTCAGGAATTCTTTCCGTTTCGCGAGAGTTTGGAGAGTTGAATGTCGGGTGCTGCTTTTCGCAACCGTGGCAGTGGGAGACTCCCCCACAGGGGGGGGAGTACGAAAGGTCATGAACCCAGCACAGTTCGATGGTGACAACGTAAGGGTTATCAATATTATCTTGAAACCGTAAAGTGCGAACCGTTCCGCTCGGCGGGAATCGCGGCGCGCTCGAGGCGACGGGGAGCCCTCAAAAACTCGCCGCCGGAGGAAAGTAGTGGGGAACCAAGGAGGCGAGACTGTCGCCCGCGTTATCGGACAAGCCTCTTTCAAGCCATATGCGCGCCCTAGGGCGCACTACCCGCAGCTTCAACCGCTATCGTCTGCGCGGCTAAGGGCATGCACGAGGCGACCAATCATGTTACTGTTGCCCCGTGCGTTTCGTAAACGAGAGGTCCGTGGGGCTCCCGAGTTTTGGGTTTTTTTACACTCGGCCTCATGCGGTGCTTGGTGCACGGACAACGGTCAATGATTCCTGTCCCGCAGGTTCACCTTATTCGGAATCCCCCTTTGTACGATCGGACTTTTAACTGTTCCTCTAAAAGATCAAGTTTGGATCCATTCTTTTGGCGGCAACGTCCGCTCGGCGCGACCTCGAAAGGGCCGCTACCGGAGCGCCAGTCTGAAAGGAAGCCGTTCACTAAATCATATTCAATCGGGTAATTTTTTTTTAGCGAGCGAGGCGGTGTGTACAAGAAGGGGGCTAAGGAGAGCGAATCAACCCGAGCTGATGAGACCTCGTGTCTTGACAGGGAATATCTCCTCGTTCAAGGAAAAACAAATTACAATTTCCTATTCCCCGCCAGCCACAGAAATGGAGGTTCAAGCGGGTTACCAACTAGTCCTGTCAGGAGCATGTAACAGGCACATTATTTCGGGCACGATTAGGTATCAGGCACGCAGATTCGCTTCAATGTAGCGCGCGTGGCGGTCCCGGCCGACAATCATAAGGTGGCTATCAGTGCAGACCTGCGTTATTTGGCTCCTAGATCAGCTCGTGCGGCTTATAAACGCGCGCTTGTCCGCTACTAAGAAGATTACGCCCGGCAAGTAGTGGGAGCGCGGGACGTTCTATTTAGTAGGGCTAGAGAGTCTGCGTTTCGTTATCGGAATTTAACCAGTCAACAAAGCGGCTGCCCAGAGGACACCAACTAAGAACGGCCAGGCACCACCAAACCCCACAGAGAATCAAGAAAAGAGCTCTTAATCCTGTCCAATCCTTCCTTGTGTCCATGGCCGGTTAAGTGTTTCCCCAGTGTTGTGAGTCAAATTAAGGCCGCAGGCTCCATTCTGGTGGTGGCCCTTCCGTCAATTCCTTTAAGTTTATCAGCTTTGCAACCATACTTCCCCCAGAACCCAAAAGCTTTGCGTTCCACGAAGCATGCCTCGGCGTGTCATTTGAGGAACACAGCCGGATCGCTGGCTGGCATCGTTTATGGTTAGAACTAGGGCGGTATCTGATCGCCGCTTCGAACGCTCTAACTTTCGTTCATTGATTATATGGGAAACATTCTTGGCAAATGCTTTCGCAGTAGTTCGTCTTGCGACGGTCCAAGAATTTCACACTCTGAGCGTCGCAATAAGCGAATGCCTCGCCGTCTGTCCCTCTTAATCATTACGCTGCTCTGTTGTTCCGAAAACCCAACAAAATAGAACCGAGGTCCTATTCCATTATTCCATGCACGCATTATTCATGCGTTCGCGCCTGCTTTGAACACTCTAATTTTTTCAAAGTAAAACTGGCCGGTCACTCCAAGACAACCGGTGAAGATCATCAAGGAATAACCGGCTGTGGCTGTTCAGAACAGAGCAGTAACCACCGGTAAGTGGACCGCCCTGTCTGGAACTGAGATCCAACTACGAGCTTTTTTAACGCGCAACAACTTTAATATACGCTTATTGGAGCTAGAATTACCGCGGCTGCTGGCACTAGATCTTGCCCTCCTAATGGATCCTCGTTAAAGGATTTAGAGTGTACTCATTCCAATTTACGGGGTCTCCAAAGAGTCCCGTATTGTTATTTTTCGTCACTACGCTACGCCCGTTCTGGAGTGGGTAATTTGCGCGCCCTGCTGCCGTTCCTTGGATGTGGTAAGCCGTTTCTCAGGCTCCCTCTCGCGGAATCGGGAACCCTGATTCCCCGTTACCCGTTACGGATCCATGGTTAGGGGCGCGTAACCTACCATTCGAAAGTTGATAAGGCAGTACACTTGAAAGATAACGTCCGCCGGGACGGGCCCGTGCGATCAGGTCCCAAAGTTATAACAGAGTCACACGCACAGTTTACGGATCCAGGAAGTCCGATTGGTTTTGGTCTAATTAAAAAGCGCTCGTACCCCGAAGGTCGGAGCTCTGCCTGCAATGTATTAGCTCTAGAATGTGCCACAGTTATCCAAGTAGTAAGGTACGATCCAAGGAACCATAACTGATTTAATTGAGCCATTCTCGCGGTTTCGCCTTAATACGGCATGTACTTAGACATGCATGGCTTAATCTTTGAGACAAGCATATGACTACTTGGCAGGATCAACCAGGTATCTTCTCCGTCAAAGAGAAGGTTCGAATCGCAGGCCGACTCGAATCCCGAACTCGTGGCGTCGCGCCTCTCCGAAGGGAGAGGGCGCGACCCCGCAGCGACGGCGGGATCCACGGTTTTATCACCACGATGTCGGAGAGATTCTCGTGTCATCGCGTTCGGTAGCGAGTTCGAAACTATCACGACGTCCTCCCGCCGGCATCAGCGCCGCGGGAGGTTTGCGTACGGTGGGCGTCGAGCGGTTGTGTGCGTCGGACGCAGGGGCAGAGAAACCCTTCATCTCAACAACGCTCCTTCCTTCAGAGACTGGCGGCACTCAGATCCGGAGACTCTGGAAGATTCGCCGTGGAAGACTGAGATTGCGGGGCAGGCAGGAGTGGAGCGGCCAGTCGGGCGCCGGACACTCAAAGTCTTTTCAATTCGAGACAGAAAGTCTCGATCGACTTGTCGACGACTTGCAATTCCCATACGGTGTACCGTTAGTTGAAACTGCATAGCCGTATGAGAAAACAATCGGAAAAGAGGCCGAAACCCCAATCCTCTTGTCTTCTCACAGACACCACCCTGCTCTCCACATGTAACGCGAAAGTGCTGCATCAACAAAAAAATGGCCGCCGGAAACGACGGTCGACTTCCGCCGATACTTGTCCTGGTGCCAAATATGTCCACGATGCGCAAAATCGTAATCCTCGAAAATCATATGCTGTTTGGACCGGAGTTTTCCGCATTAATTTCGAGGTATCGTTGGTCTCGGCACTTTTGTCCTTCCAAAATTTTTTCTGTCGTACTACTATATTTGAACTTTGATAAAATAAACTCGCTTAAATTTTTTTTCACAGACATGCACTGTTTGGTTTTAGAGGCTCTCGACTGCCCTTTCCCTACACTTAAAAGGCATCGTCCGAAAAGGTTTCGCGGATGTATCCGGTCAAAGTTTTTTTTTTTTCGTACTGTTGAAACTTTTATACAGTCGTCATAGATTATAAACCTGTCCTTCTGAACAACGAACGCAATCCATCGGAGCCACGGCTAACAACCAGAAATTGTACGCAAAATTTTTTCGCTACGTTCTGGTGTTCAGAGGTTCATGAAGCTCTTCCCACACTTAAACGGCATCGTCCGAAAAGTTTCGCGATTATCCGGCAATTGTTTTTTTTTCGGGACTTTGAAATTTTTTGCCGAAATGCCATCGGGACTTACGCGAACGACAAAAATTTGCTCTTTTTTTTCGGGAACTTTGAAACTTTTTCAGGCGTCATAAGAGTCAAGATTAAAACCTTGCCTTCTAACACACGAGATGCAGAGCAATCGTAGCAGTCGCTAGACACTGCAGAAAGTTCACGTTAAAATTTTGTCGCACGTTCTGCTGGTGAGTGAAGGGCTCTTAAAGAGCCCTTCCCCACACACTTAGTAAGACATCGTTCGATAAAGTTTCGCGGTTATGCCGGCAAGTTTTTTTTTTTTCGAACTTTGAAACTATTTTCCAGCGTCGATAGGATTTAAAAGCTTGCCCTCTGAACACGAACCAGAAGCCATCGGAACACGCGAACCACACAGAAATTCTCTTGAAATTCTTGTTGCGCGTTCTGGTGTTCAATAGGCTCTTAAAGCCCCTTCCCTACACTCTAAAAAGGGGCAGAGTAAAGTTAGAGATCCGCCCGCTATGAATTTTTCGATGACGATCCCGCTGCATAGGATCCTGAAGTTGATGCGCTGGGCAGGCGCCACCTAGTATGAGTAACAACCTAAATGAAGTCAGAGTATATTCTCCAATGCTCAAGATGTGGTCAGTAAAAATTTTTTATTAGCGGTTCGGACCCAGCGGTATCGAAGTTGATGCGCGCTGCAGCGCCACCTAGCAGTGAGTAACATCTAATATGAAGTCAGAGTATATTCTCCATGCTCAAGAATGTGTCAGTATAAATTTTTTGATAGCGGTGGGGTCGCCAGCGGTAATCGAAGTTTGATGCGCTGCAGCGCCACCTAGTAGTGAGTAACACCTAAATGAAGTCAGAGTGTATATTCTCCGATGCGTCAAAATGTGTTCAGTATATAAAATTTTATAGCGGTCGGCCGCATCGGTATCGAAGTTGATTGCGCTGCAGCGGCCACCTAGCTAGTGAGTGAACATCTAAATGAAAGTCAAGTATATTCTCCATGCTCAAGATATTGTCAGTCAGATAAAATTTTTATAGCGAGTCGGCCCACGCAGGTATCGAAGTTTGATGCGCTGCAGCGCCACCTAGGAGTGAGTAACATCTAAATGAAGTCAGAGTTATATTCTCCATATGCTCAAAATGTGTCAGTATAGTAAATTTTTATATGCGGTCGGCGGCAGCGGTATCGAGAGTTGATGGCGCTGCACGCGCCACCGAGCAGTGAGTAACATCTAAATGAAGTCTAGAGGTATAATCTCCATGCTCAAATGTGTCAGGTAATAAAATTTTTAATAGGCGGGTCGGCCGCAGCGGATCGAAGTTGATGCGCTTGCAGCGCCACCTAGCAGTGAGTAACCATCTAAATGAAGTCAGAGTAGTATAATTCTCCATGCTCAAGATGTGTCAGTATAAAATTTTTATGAGCGGTCGGCCCAAGCGGTATCGGAAGTTGATGCGCTGCCAGCGCCAACCTAGTGGTGATTAAGATCAAAAGTAACAGAGAATATATTCTCTCTCTCTCAAATGTGCAATATATCAAAAATTGTATGCCGATCAGGTTCCAACGGCAGTAGAAGTTTATGCGCTGGCACGCGCCAGTCTAGCGTCGAGTTTAAGCGAACGGCTAATCTAAAACTATCGTACGTCCCTCAAATGTCCATGCGTACTAATTTTCATCAAAAACGGTATTTTCACAGCAAGCGGTCCAACGGAATAGAACCCGACGCTCTTCTTAGCGCCACCTATGGCGGCAATTTATGGCAAAATGGACTGCGTAAAAAATATTCTCCGTGTTGTAAATATCCTAGGTACGATTTTTCGTCAAGATAGATCGACAGCGGTTTGTGTCACACGCGAGGCGCGTTGAACAGAATTCGACGCTCTGCTCAGCGCCGCCTAGAGAAATATGGATATAGTGTGAAAATATTCGTCCGTGTTTCCAATAGTCCAATGCGCACAAATTTTCGTCAAAATCGCTGAACGGTAGTTTCGTGCACGCAGTTGAACGGAATAGAATCGACGCTCATCAGCGCCGCCTAAGAGGAAAATGGATAGTAGTGAAAAAATTCTCCGTGTTCGCAATATCCAAGCGCACAAATTTTCGTCAAAATCCCTTTGAACGGTATTTCGTAGCACGCCGTTGAACGAGTCGGAGATAGAAATCTTCGTTCTGCAGAGCGCCACCTAGCGTCAAGTTACAGAAAAACGGGATACGCGCAAAAGCGTTCTCCGTGCGCAAATATCCTTCGGTACCAATTTGTTCATCGCGAAATCTGTTGAACGGTTTTCACACAAGCGGGTCCAAGAGGAATAGAAACCGACGCATACTTCAGCGTCACCTTGCGGCAATTTATAGGCAAAATGGACTGCGTCTATAAAAAATATTCTCCGTGTGTTTATAATTTTCCCTATGGTACGAATTTGTCTGTCAGATCGATCGAACGCGTTTTTTTTCACAGGCGAGCGATTGAACAGAATTCGACCGCTCTGCAGCGGCCCGCCTAGAGGGAAAATGGATAGTGTGAAATACTTCTCCGTGTTCCAATATCCAAGCGCACAAATTTTTCGGTCAAAATCTCGCTTGATACGGCTATTTTCGTAGCACGCAGTTGAACGGAATAGAAATCGTCGTTCTGACAGCGCCACCTAGCGTCAAGGTTACAGAAAAACGGATAGCGCCAAAAGCGCTTCTCCGTGCGCAAATATCCGTACAGTACAATTTTCATCGGAATCTGTTGAAACGGTATTTTCACAGCAAGCGGTCCGACGGAATAGAACCCGACGCCCTTCAAGCGCCACCTTGCGGCAAGTTAATGGCATAAATGAGATTGCGTAAAAATATTCTCCCGTGTTCAAATATCCCTACGTACCAATTCTCGGTCAAGATAGATAGAACGGTATTCTCATCAGCGAGCTGGGTTGAGAACAGAATTCGACGTTCTGCAGCGCCACCTGAGTCGCTGAGCCTAGAGGAAAATGGATAGTGTAAAAATATTGCTCCGTGTTCAAATATCCATCCCGCACAAATTTTCGTCGAAAATCGCTTGAACGGTATTTTCGTAGCAACGCAGTTGAAACGGAATAGAAGTCGACATTCTGCAGTCGCAATCTAGCGTCCAAGTTACAGAAAAACGGAAAGTGTAAATATGTATTGTACGTCCCTCAAATATCCCATAGTTGTACTAATTTTACACACGCAAAGCGGATCCGACGGGAAATAGATATTCGAGTGCTCTTCCGGCGCCACCATTGCGGCAGATGCAAATCAGGCAAAATGGATTGCTTAAAAATATTCTCCGTGTTCAAAATATCCCTTCGTACCAATTTTTTGTCGAGTATAGATTAGTAACGAGTATTCTACAGAGCGAGTCGGTTGAACCAGGAATTCGACTTCTTGCAGCGCCACCTAGCGACGACGAGCTAGAGGAAAATGGATAGTAGTAGAAAATATTCTCCGTGTTTCAAATATCCATTGCGCATCATATCTTCGCTACAAAATGCCTTCAACGGTATTTTCATATGCACGCATTAAACTAAGCGTGAAATCTGGCATAGCAAACTGTCCCCATTTTATCTGGTGAACCAGGGGACGCAGTCCCCGATATTTCAGGACGTTTACTCCATTGTCATAACTTTTTCAGTTGTCTCGTCCAGAAATGTAAAAATGGAACCGGGACAATTTTTTAATTATTGCATTTGTTTTTCAATTAAATTGCTGTTTAAATTATATGCATTAAATTGTAAATGTCCCCAGTTTTTGTTTGCCAGAATCGGGCACATGTACCACCCACGATTCTGACTACAGAAAAATTCTGGTCACCTCTAAGTTAAACAGAATAGAAGGTCGACATTTCTGCAGCGCAATCTAGCATCAAGTTCACTAGAATAACGGAAAGTATGCTAAAAGTATTGTACGTCCTCAAAAATATCCATGTGTTACTAATTTTCACAGCAAGCGGGCTCCGACCGGAATAGAATATCGATGCTCTGTCAAGCGCCACCTTTGCGGCAATTCTGGCAAAATGGATTGTGTAAAAAAATTCTCCGTCGGTTCAAAATAACCCCACGTACCAATTTTCGTCAAGGCTAGATCGAACGGTTTTTTTTTCATAGCGAATGCGGTATTAGAACAGGAATTCGACGTCCTGCAGCACCATCTTAGCGCGCGAGCTAGAGGAAAGATGTATAGCATAAAAATCTTCTCCTTGACGAAAGACTTGAGTATACCAAATTTCATGGTGGTTCGTGAGTTCAATAACCTCCTTAACCATTTCGAACTTTTTTTCTGTTTCTAAACTTTCGAAATGAAAATAAGTCAAAATAATATCCATTGTAAATGTTTTTGGAATGACTGTAATAAATAACTGAGCCTCCTTGAGAAATTTTGTGCCCATACAAAATTTATAATTCTTCACATGCCCTTATCACAGACATGTTATGCATATATGTGAGTTGCAGTAGTCGTAACCCCCCCCATGAAAAATTTATGGATACGCCACTGATGTTTGGCAACGAGTTATTAGCCAGCACATTTGAAGCAAAAATTGTTTCGGTCAAAATTGACGCGGCGCGGGAATATGTAGCGTAGACGCTACTATATGAGAATATTGAAGATTTTGTAATTTTTTTGAATTGATCTATACGCTTATCACTGAATCAATCATTCACTCATAACGATTCCGGACAACCACTAGAAGATAAAACTTACTGCCATTACTCTTTAGAGAAAAAAAAAAAGCGAAAAAGAACATTCTGCACCAGTTTGTGCTATCCGACTTCAAGTATATCAAAATTACGTATAAAAATGTAGAAAGAAGTCTAGCGCTACTTTAAAAATCTCAAAATCTACCCATTTCCCTATTTTAAAGTTTTTTTTTCGTTTTTTTCACAGCACCATTTTATTTCCGAAAGTAAATTTAAAACAAAAAAAAAAAAAAAAAAAAAGGTGTATTGTTTGCTCGACAACGCGCTGTTTCGAGGTGAAGCTGTTTACGAGTGACAATGACATCATACTCCAATCATGGTTTACAGGCTTTTGAAGAGAAAACTGAGATTCCAATTCGTTTAAAATTGTTTTTCCAGATAACGTCGTTTTAACTTTTTTTCGACAGATTTCGGTTTGCATTTTAACCCCTCTTGTATTGATGCTTCAAGCAGACGATCATTTTTAATGAAAAAAAAGTTTAAACGACGTTATCTGGAAAAACGACTCCTAAGTGTTTTAACCCTTCAAAATTCTGGATTTCCTATCATTATGAAGCAGAATTCGTATTGTGTTGGATTGTTCACCACTAATAAGGAAATTGAGGTCGGTTTAGCCGGTGCTGAAACAGGTTAGCTTTACCCCACTGATTCTTCTCCGACGCGCTGGTCTGGGTTCCGATCACTGCTTTCCTCTAGTGGGATCGCGGGTAGAGGTTACCGTAAAAAGGAAATAATTTCAACAGACAAAACCCTTTAGAAGATTAAAAAGCAAAATATCATCTACACTGCTTTTACGATCTTCTTGTACTTTTTCATAAATATGTAGAAAGAAATCTGCACTACATTTAAAGAATAAAAATCTACTCGTTCCCTAATTTTAGAGAGATTTTTCGGTACTTTCCGATCCATTTTATTTCCGAGAGTAATAAAGTGTGTCGTTTGAGTGACATAAGTCACTGTCATCAGGCTTTGAAGGGACAATTGCAATCCCAAATCGTCTGAAATAGTTTTCCTAGATTACACAGTATTATTTTTATTTCAGTTATTTTACAGCCTTTATTTACCCTCCTTTCTTCTTTTCAGGAATCTCGTGAAGCTACATTCAGGCTGCTCCGTGCCGCGATGATGTCACCAAGCTAAGCCACGGTCTCCGCCAAGAGATCGCTGAATTTTCTAGAAGAGAACAAAATATCAGCGTAGGAGAGAGAACTGTCAGCTGAGAAAGGATGGCCGTTACATTACGGCTCAATTAAATGCAATACGAAAAGTGAGTCTTTAGAAGGTTGCTAATACAAAATTATTAAATAATTAAACATTACACATATCAACACTTAAACCATATTTATTTTAAAACTTCTACGAATTTATGTTACACACTGAAACGATAAAGAATTAAGCATGCCACATTTGGTCGGTCGCTGGAGCTAAGCCATCCTACATGCACACCAACTGCGAGTGCAAGCGTAATCCTCTTCCTTCAGCGCGAGCCAGGTGCCAAAGTATTTTCCTGCGCGGTTGACAGTTATCGCCTTCCGCGCCGTAACGTGCTAGTTTCCGGATGCAGGAGATTACTGCGGGTCAGACCCCAACAGAACATCTGTTGTTTATTGCCTTATACTTGAAGCCAAAATGTGCCAAATACTGCTGTTATTATACGACTAGAAGTCGGTTGTGAACCAATTACAACCAGCGCTCTTCTGAAATCGTGAAAAAACTTTCCCATTCCAAAGATTTCGTTTTCTGTACATAGATATTCTTATGTCTACACAGACAATTTCTTTGCTTCGCTTGATTTCCGCTTATAGATACTTGATTTATTTGTGAAAAGAGAAATTAAACTGCATAATCTAGAAAAACAATTTTAAAGCCTCTATAAAAAAAAAACTTGGCAGTTCGAGCCTCGTCAGGGGAGATCCCCCTGAACCCCACAAATTTTTTAGTTTCATTATTGCCATATTAAAACGATATTAATTGACTTTGTCATTTTATCGCTCATCTTTTGCGTATTTTGCCTGGTAACCCTATGTTGGAATTTTAATGAATGTAACCTATTTAGGGAAAATACATGTGATGCATATTCTATAGCTTACAAAATATTGTAACAATAGATTAAAGCTGTTGTGAACTAATAGTATTTAAATGCATGTAAAATTATGTCGCATACTTTTATGTCGCATTTTTTCAATAAAGGGTGATGAGAGATAAAATGACATTCATTAATAGCGCAGTCTTATCTCTTTTCTTTTTGTAAAGGGCTGCAAGAGAGGGTGATGTAATTTAAAATTTTTTTAAAAATGTCTGTTTTATGTAGTGTCTGAAGTATTTATTACTGAAACGTGACCCTAAAAAACAGCATTAAGTGGAAATGAGACATTTTTCAAAGTGAGAAGTTTACTGAAACGGTGAAACTTTTCACTTTTTGGATAGCGAATGCCGCTGACATAATATTTTTTGTGTCATTATATTGCAATGATCTCATGTTAGTACATATGATGCAAACTTTAAGTCAAGATTAAAATATTTTTTCTTTTCTAGATTCCACATCCCTGGAATTAATTCGAATTACACATGTGAGGAAAATTTCCGTTTCTTACTGTTCGAAGAATGGGCGGGCACGCAGCTAGTGTAATCATATAAGGTAAAAAGCTATTTTAAAATTTAAATTTATGTTCCATTACATGTATTTTTTAAATTTTTTATAACTGAATTTGTAACTTATTTTGATAGCTGATATTGTAACTAAGCTATTGTAATCATGGGCGTAGCCAGAAATTTTTCATAGGGAGGGTTACGGCTACTACAACTCATATATATGTACACGTGTGTTTGATAATGTAACAAAGAATATACATTTTGTATGCCAAAAAATTCATCATGAGGGTTATGACACCCCCCCCCAAAAAACCCTAATGAATCAATTTATAACTGGTTTTGATAGCCGACACTCTAACTATGCTAATGTAATCATAAAACGTGCAAATTTATTAGGCAATTTGGAGTGTTTAGGCTGATTTTATTTTTTACCAACTATGCGAAAAATTCGAGCTGGGAATCGAACCCACGACTGAAGCATTCCTGGGTTAGAGGCTCAATGCGGCGTGGGTTCGAGGCATGCATTGAGTCGTGTGTTCGAGACTCAATGCGGCAGTCCAAAAATTCCAGAGCTAGGAATCGAACCCATGAATGCCGCATAACGTGCTGTACGTGCTGCATAACGCGCTCTACGACTGAGCTACTCTGGGACGATTCCCAGATGAAATTTCTCGCATTAGAACCGTTGACATTTATCATCTTCCTCTGCAAACCACAGATGGAACAGATGAAACAATTAATTCGTGACAACTCCGTTACGCTGCGGAATTTATACATATTTTAGAAAGTGTTTCTATCAACCTTTCAAGTTATTAGGCAATATCGAATATTTAGGCTGATTTTATTTTTTACCATCTATGCGAAAAATTCCACAACTGGGAATCGAACACACGACTGCCACATTCGTGGGTTAGTGGCTCAATGCGGCCTGGGTTCGAGGCATGCATTGAGTCGTGGGTTCGAGGCTCAATGCGGCAGTCTAAAAATTCCAGAGCTGATGCAAAATCGTTTAAAAGCAAAAAGTTTCCAGAAGAGATTTAATCCAAAAGAAAAGGCACACACGGGATCAAAGTATCATCACTTAATTAATTCTTGAATGGCAGACAAACATTAAAATTTAATGTACAATGTAAACAGTTTTACCATATTAAATGTTATTCATTTTTAGAAGAACGCATGAACATTGTTTTTTTTTTTTTTTTTTTCCCAGTGGAATTTAGATTTTGATGAGTAATGTGTGGATGTATTTTTTGTCCTTAGCCGTACCCCCATTAAAATTTAATTTGCAATGTAAACAGTTTTATCATATTAAATGTTATTCATTTTTGGAAGAACACATGAACATTGTTGAGTTTTTTATTTTTTATTTTTTTTTTTTCCACTGGAATTTAAATTTTGATGAGTGATGTGTGGATGTATTTTTTGTCCTTAGCCGTCCTCAACCTTTCAAGTTATTAGGCAATATCGAGTGTTTAGGCTGATTTTATTTTTTACCATCTATGCGAAAAATTCCACAGCTGGGAATCGAACACACGACTGTCACATTCGTGGGTTAGTGGCTCAATGCGGCCTGGGTTTGCGGCATGCATTGAGTCGTGGGTTCGAGGCTCAATGCGGCAGTCTAAAAATTCCAGAGCTGATGCAAAATCGTTTAAAAGCAAAAGTTTCCACGCGTTTCCAGAAGAGATTTAATCCAAAACAAAAGGCACACACGGGATCAAAGTATCATCACTTAATTAATTCTTGAATGGCAGACAAACATTAAAATTTAATGTACAATGTAAACAGTTTTACCATATTAAATGTTATTCATTTTTAGAAGAACGCATGAACATTTTTTTTTTTTTTTTCCCACTGGAACGCGTTTCCAGAAGAGATTTAATCCAAAACAAAAGGCACACACGGGATCAAAGTATCATCACTTAATTAATTCTTGAATGGCAGACAAACATTAAAATTTAATGTACAATGTAAACAGTTTTACCATATTAAATGTTATTCATTTTTAGAAGAACGCATGAACATTTTTTTTTTTTTTTTTTTCCCACTGGAATTTAGATTTTGATGAGTAATGTGTGGATGTATTTTTTGTCCTTAGCCGTACCCCCATTAAAATTTAATGTACATTAAAATTTAATGTGCAATGTAAACAGTTTTATCATATTAAATGTTATTCATTTTTGGAAGAACGCATGAACATTGTTGAGTTTTTTATTTTTTTTTTTCCACTGGAATTTAAATTTTGATGAGTGATGTGTGGATGTATTTTTTGTCCTTAGCCGTACCCCCCCCCCCTCCCCCCCCCCCGCCCCCCCCCCCCCTGCCTCACTCGGCAGAAGGCAGATTCGAACGCAAGACTGCCAGTTCTCGAGCCGCATGCTCTACCGACTGTACAAGCGTGAATCAACAGAAAATCGTTCATATTCGAAGTGTACTCTTTGAAATGGAGACTAAGAAAATTTTATCGCAGACTGGTTAGCACTGCTTTTCATGAATTTTAGTTAATTTTTTTCCTTAAGCCAATTTAATAAAAAGTAAATGAAAAAAGAATGCGCGAGTGTTTTTTCTGCGCTTGGGGATGGTGGGAGACGAAACGAAGGTAACTACTGGGATGCTCGAGTTATTTTATTTTATTTCTCGGAGTTTGCAAGGCAGCGATGCTCACTCTGCTGACTGTGAATGGTGCCATTAATTTAAATTGTCAAAATGAATGAATTTCACATTTCCGAGGACATGAGTGATCGATATGTATTAACCTTGTCGAGTTTCTGATGATTGTTTTCCCTGTATTAATAGGTTTTGGTTTAGTATACCCATGGCAAGGGTAAATTTTAATCTTTTGTGTTTTAAAGAATTATTCTAATAATCAAAGTAATAATCACGGGATCCAGGGGGGGAAGGCATACACTTGGGGATGGGAGCCCCCCCCTTACGCCATGCCACTGCGAACATCCCCCACTTCCGACTTGTTTTTTTTTCCCTCCGGAGGATGGTGGTTTTGACGAGGGGCATGTGAACGCTTGCTTTTAGAATTGCCTGACATTTGTGCGCCGGTGTTTTTTCTGCGCTTGGGGATGGTGCGAGACGAAAGGAAGGTAACTATACTCGTATGTTCGCGTTATTTTATTTCTCGGAGTTTGCAAGGCAGCGAAGCTCACTCTGCTGACTGTGAATGGTTCCGTGAATTTAAATTGTCGAGATGAATGAATTTCGCATTTCTGAGGGGATGAGTGATCGACACGTATGAACATTGTCGGGTTTCTGATGATTGTTTTCCCTTTGGTTTAGTATACCCATGGCAAGGGTAAATTTTAATCTTTTGTGTTTTAACGAATTATTCTAATAATCAAAGTAGGCAGCAGCAGGGGATCCAGGGGGGCACATGCCTGGGTATGGGAGCCCCCCCCTTACGCCATGCCACTGCGAACATCCCCCACTTCCGACTTGTTTTTTTTTCCCTCCGGAGGATGGTGGTTTTGACGAGTGGCATGTGAACGCTTGCTTTTAGAATTGCCTGACATTTGTGCACCGGTGTTTTTTCTGCGCTTGGGATGGTGCGAGACGAAAGGAAGGTAACTATACTCGTATGTTCGCGTTATTTTATTTCTCGGAGTTTGCAAGGCAGCGAAGCTCACTCTGCTGACTGTCAATGGTTCCGTGAATTTAAATTGTCGAGATGAATGAATTTCGCATTTCTGAGGGATGAGTGATCGACACGTATGAACGTTGTCGGGTTTCTGATGATTGTTTTCCCTTTGGTTTAGTATACCCATGGCAAGGGTAAATTTTAATCTTTTGTGTTTGAACGAATTATTCTAATAATCAAAGTAGGCAGCAGCAGGGGATCCAGGGGGGCACATGCCTGGGTATGGAGCCCCCCCCTTACGCCATGCCACTGCGAACATCCCCCACTTCCGACTTGTTTTTTTTTCCCTCCGGAGGATGGTGGTTTTGACGAGGGGCATGTGAACGCTTGCTTTTAGAATTGCCTGACATTTGTGCGCCGGTGTTTTTTCTGCGCTTGGGGATGGTGCGAGACGAAAGGAAGGTAACTATACTCGTATGTTCGCGTTATTTTATTTCTCGGAGTTTGCAAGGCAGCGAAGCTCACTCTGCTGACTGTCAATGGTTCCGTGAATTTAAATTGTCGAGATGAATGAATTTCGCATTTCTGAGGGGATGAGTGATCGACACGTATGAACGTTGTCGAGTTTCTGATGATTGTTTTGCCTTTGGTTTAGTATACCCAAGGCAAGGGTAAATTTTAATCTTTTGTGTTTTAAAGAATTATTCTAATAATCAAAGTGTGGGGGGAGCAAGCAAATATCTTTGGAAGGTTTTCTTCCAAAGATATTTGCTGTTTTAAAAACTGTGTTTAAATTGTATATTATCCATCCATCTATCCATCTCTTGAGCTTTCGAAGGTTTTCTTTGAATATTTCCTTCTTTTCAATAACATTCATACTACATTTCATTATCTGCCCCGTATGCGAGAATAATTTGTGTTTGTTCGTACCATGAGTTTTGGAAGGTTTTCTTCCAGAGACATTTGCTATTTTAAAACTGTGTTTAAATTGTATATTAAATTTTAATGTATGCCGTCTAAGAATGCATTATGTGATAATTCAGAATTCATTACGTGATAATGTTTTGATTCGGTGAGTGAGTTGTGTTTTGGAAGGTTTTCTTCGAATAGCATTTAATATGGCAAGCTGTTCAAATTGTATACTAAAGTTTAATGTTTCTGCGCTTCGAAACCGACAGTTCGATTGCCGCTGCAGGCCGTTTAAGAGGGTGGGAGAATTGGGGGTGGGCGAGGAAATATCTTTGGAAGGTTTTCTTCCAAAGATATTTGCTGTTATAAAACTGTGTTTAAATTGTATATTATCCATCCTCTTGAGCTTTCGAAGGTTTTCTTTGAATATTTCCTTCTTTTCAATAACATTCATACTACATTTCATTATCTGCCCCGTATGCGAGAATAATTTGTGTTTGTTCGTGCCATGAGTTTTGGAAGGTTTTCTTCCAGAGACATTTGCCATTTTAAAACTGTGTTTAAATTGTATATTAAATTTTAATGTATGCCGTCTAAGAATGCATTATGTGATAATTCAAAATCATTACGTGATAATGTTTTGATTCGGTGAGTGAGTTGTGTTTTGGAAGGTTTTCTTCGAATAACATTTAATATGGCAAGCTGTTCAAATTGTATACTAAAGTTTAATGTTTGTGCGCTTCGAAACCGACAGTTCGATTGCCGCTGCAGGCCGTTCAAGAGGGTGGGAGAATTGGGGGTGGGCGAGGAAATATCTTTGGAAGGTTTTCTTCCAGAGACATTTGCCATTTTAAAACTGTGTTTAAATTGTATATTAGCCATCCTCTTGAGCTTTCGAAGGTTTTCTTTGAATAATATTTCCTTCTTTTCAATAACATTCATACTACATTTCATTATCTGCCCCGTATGCGAGAATAATTTGTATTTGTTCGTGCCATGAGTTTTGGAAGGTTTTCTTCCAGAGACATTTGCCATTTTAAAACTGTGTTTATATTGTATATTAAATTTTAATGTATGCCATCTAAGAATGCATTGTGTGATAATTCAGAAATCATTACGTGATAATGTTTTGTTTCGGTGAGTGAGTTGCGTTTTGGAAGGTTTTCTTCGAATAACATTTAATATGGCAAGCTGTTCAAATTGTATACTAAAGTTTAATGTTTGTGCGCTTCGAAACCGACAGTTCGATTGCCGCTGCAGGCCGTTCAAGAGGGTGGGAGAATTGGGGGTGGGCGAGGAAATATCTTTGGAAGGTTTTCTTCCAGAGACATTTGCCATTTTAAAACTGTGTTTAAATTGTATATTAGCCATCCTCTTGAGCTTTCGAAGGTTTTCTTTGAATAATATTTCCTTCTTTTCAATAACATTCATACTACATTTCATTATCTGCCCCGTATGCGAGAATAATTTGTATTTGTTCGTGCCATGAGTTTTGGAAGGTTTTCTTCCAGAGACATTTGCCATTTTAAAACTGTGTTTATATTGTATATTAAATTTTAATGTATGCCATCTAAGAATGCATTGTGTGATAATTCAGAAATCATTACGTGATAATGTTTTGTTTCGGTGAGTGAGTTGCGTTTTGGAAGGTTTTCTTCGAATAACATTTAATATGGCAAGCTGTTCAAATTGTATACTAAAGTTTAATGTTTGTGCGCTTCGAAACCGACAGTTCGATTGCCGCTGCAGGCCGTTCAAGAGGGTGGGAGAATTGGGGGTGGGCGAGGAAATATCTTTGGAAGGTTTTCTTCCAGAGACATTTGCCATTTTAAAACTGTGTTTAAATTGTATATTAGCCATCCTCTTGAGCTTTCGAAGGTTTTCTTTGAATAATATTTCCTTCTTTTCAATAACATTCATACTACATTTCATTATCTGCCCCGTATGCGAGAATAATTTGTATTTGTTCGTGCCATGAGTTTTGGAAGGTTTTCTTCCAGAGACATTTGCCATTTTAAAACTGTGTTTATATTGTATATTAAATTTTAATGTATGCCATCTAAGAATGCATTGTGTGATAATTCAGAAATCATTACGTGATAATGTTTTGTTTCGGTGAGTGAGTTGCGTTTTGGAAGGTTTTCTTCGAATAACATTTAATATGGCAAGCTGTTCAAATTGTATACTAAAGTTTAATGTTTGTGCGCTTCGAAACCGACAGTTCGATTGCCGCTGCAGGCCGTTCAAGAGGGTGGGAGAATTGGGGGTGGGCGAGGAAATATCTTTGGAAGGTTTTCTTCCAGAGACATTTGCCATTTTAAAACTGTGTTTAAATTGTATATTAGCCATCCTCTTGAGCTTTCGAAGGTTTTCTTTGAATAATATTTCCTTCTTTTCAATAACATTCATACTACATTTCATTATCTGCCCCGTATGCGAGAATAATTTGTATTTGTTCGTGCCATGAGTTTTGGAAGGTTTTCTTCCAGAGACATTTGCCATTTTAAAACTGTGTTTATATTGTATATTAAATTTTAATGTATGCCATCTAAGAATGCATTGTGTGATAATTCAGAAATCATTACGTGATAATGTTTTGTTTCGGTGAGTGAGTTGCGTTTTGGAAGGTTTTCTTCGAATAACATTTAATATGGCAAGCTGTTCAAATTGTATACTAAAGTTTAATGTTTGTGCGCTTCGAAACCGACAGTTCGATTGCCGCTGCAGGCCGTTCAAGAGGGTGGGAGAATTGGGGGTGGGCGAGGAAATATCTTTGGAAGGTTTTCTTCCAGAGACATTTGCCATTTTAAAACTGTGTTTAAATTGTATATTAGCCATCCTCTTGAGCTTTCGAAGGTTTTCTTTGAATAATATTTCCTTCTTTTCAATAACATTCATACTACATTTCATTATCTGCCCCGTATGCGAGAATAATTTGTATTTGTTCGTGCCATGAGTTTTGGAAGGTTTTCTTCCAGAGACATTTGCCATTTTAAAACTGTGTTTATATTGTATATTAAATTTTAATGTATGCCATCTAAGAATGCATTGTGTGATAATTCAGAAATCATTACGTGATAATGTTTTGATTCGGTGAGTGAGTTGCGTTTTGGAAGGTTTTCTTCGAATAACATTTAATATGGCAAGCTGTTCAAATTGTATACTAAAGTTTAATGTTTGTGCGCTTCGAAACCGACAGTTCGATTGCCGCTGCAGGCCGTTCAAGAGGGTGGGAGAATTGGGGGTGGGCGAGGAAATATCTTTGGAAGGTTTTCTTCCAGAGATATTTGCCATTTTAAAACTGTGTTTAAATTGTATATTAGCCATCCTCTTGAGCTTTCGAAGGTTTTCTTTGAATAATATTTCCTTCTTTTCAATAACATTCATACTACATTTCATTATCTGCCCGTATGCGAGAATAATTTGTATTTGTTCGTGCCATGAGTTTTGGAAGGTTTTCTTCCAGAGACATTTGCCATTTTAAAACTGTGTTTATATTGTATATTAAATTTTAATGTATGCCATCTAAGAATGCATTGTGTGATAATTCAGAAATCATTACGTGATAATGTTTTGTTTCGGTGAGTGAGTTGCGTTTTGGAAGGTTTTCTTCGAATAACATTTAATATGGCAAGCTGTTCAAATTGTATACTAAAGTTTAATGTTTGTGCGCTTCGAAACCGACAGTTCGATTGCCGCTGCAGGCCGTTCAAGAGGGTGGGAGAATTGGGGGTGGGCGAGGAAATATCTTTGGAAGGTTTTCTTCCAGAGACATTTGCCGTTTTAAAACTGTGTTTAAATTGTATATTAGCCATCCTCTTGAGCTTTCGAAGGTTTTCTTTGAATAATATTTCCTTCTTTTCAATAACATTCATACTACATTTCATTATCTGCCCCGTATGCGAGAATAATTTGTATTTGTTCGTGCCATGAGTTTTGGAAGGTTTTCTTCCAGAGACATTTGCCATTTTAAAACTGTGTTTTATATTGTATATTAAATTTTAATGTATGCCATCTAAGAATGCATTGTGTGATAATTCAGAAATCATTACGTGATAATGTTTTGATTCGGTGAGTGAGTTGCGTTTTGGAAGGTTTTCTTCGAATAACATTTAATATGGCAAGCTGTTCAAATTGTATACTAAGTTTAATGTTTGTGCGCTTCGAAACCGACAGTTCGATTGCCG